>JAVQJS010001723.1:0-11258 GCA_036024795.1 Galaxias rostratus | reverse complement strand
ATTACATTTGTGAAACATTTACAGTATCAAGATTTGCTATTGAATTAAGACAAAGCAAAGGCTCTTATTAGATAAGCATTTGAATGAACTGTTCTTGTAACATGAATGATTGATGATTTTGAAGGAGGAAATTAAGTTGTGTGGTATATGTGTGAATCCTTGCAGAATTGTACATTCAATTAAGTAGCCGTTCTGAACCCATTCCTTAAAGCCTTAAATACTCAATTATAGTTGTAATTTCTCATTTTTAGTAAAGGCAAAACTTTTCACAAACAGGAAACAATGCAGTAATAACTTTAATGTGACAGAATTTTTTAGAAAAATAAAATGAAAAATTAGCAGAAATATTCAAGCAAGAGACAATGCAGTTCTACAACAAAATGTTGGCTATATGGACATTGAGGAAAATCAATAATTATGAACCACACACAGTTTCATTAATGTTCAGTGTAATGGCAGAATTCAGATTGGCTTACAATTGACTGCTCCAAATTGGTTGACCACAACCTTCTGTTTAGGAAGTTGTGGGGTTATCATCTGTGGCTTTGAGGGTCACACCGGAGAGAGAGTCTGCAGAAGATGTAACTCTAGAGAGGAGCGGCCCATTAATGGCCAGCAATCTAAACTCAATATATTAGTACGTGTTTTTACAATTGGGGACAGAAATTAGGATGCATAGGTGACTTGGGGAAAATAGCACACCTTGGTTTGCTAAATGGGAAAGCAGATTTATAAATAAACTGTCATTTCCTTGGGAAAGCATCTTAAACGGTGCGTGGGATGATCCTTTTGCAAACGCATTTGATCCTTTGCAGAAGCATGTTTTTTAATAAAATAAATGTATTGAATGTGTTTAATATTTGGAATGTCCGTAACATCGGGAGAACTGCTTTTCAATAATATGTTCTCTAATTCAACTAAGATGGTGTCCTCCAGTATTATTGGCCAGCTAAGGTTATGTGTGTGACCCTGTGACCTTCAGCAAAACTGTGGAGACCATTGATCCACTATCTGTCATTGTGCTGGAGATAGACTGCCTTTATACAAGCTGCTGTTAGAGGCTATCAAATCCCACACACGCCCATTAATAAGGGGGCCGGACAATAAAGTCACGACTGACATGCACATTGATTACATGCGGCAGTTCACAGGGGATCCACAGAGGGGGTCTGCTCATGGTCAGTGGCCAATGACGCTGTGCTGTGGGTCCATTCGGGAGGAAACTACACACGAGGGAAGGATCACTTTAATGGTTTTGATTGAAGAGAGAAAAAGTATATAATTTCTGGATTGTTCCTTGATTTGTTTTAGTTGTTTATGAGGTTAACTTTATTCACAAAGTGAATTTTTTCAGCCATTTCAGGATCCTGTTTAAATATATGTCCAAGAGAGCTCCCCGTGGGCCCACCAGTTCATATTAGTCATACTGTACACAACACGGGGTTAGGTTATAGTTGCAGTACCGGTCAAAAGTTTGGACGTGCTTGTCCAAACTTTTGACTGGTGTAACTTTGAGGAGCCAACTTTCCAAGGACATAGGAGTGATAGATGTGTCATAAACAGCTGGTGCTCTCCTGCCGGTGAGTATCAGAAAACTGTCGGGCAGACAGATGCTAGTTCAATAGGTAACAGGTGTTTTATACAATCTGAATTGCCCACACTGATTGAAAATTTTCAAACAGAGTAACCGAAAACTGGTCGTGATGTTGAATAATAAATTTGCACTAGCAGGCAAAATATCATTATCATACGCTCTAGCGCCATACAGAGGTTATTAAAGTTGATATGGGTCTCTGCCATCATAATTAACCGATTAAGCTTGTCTGAATAATTAATATGCACTGTTTTCTTAACTTTCATGAATTCCTCTGCATACATCAGCGTGCATTGGCCTTTGATGTTAGTGACATATACTTCCCCAAGAGCAGTCTCTCCTTTGGTGAGCCGGCAGGTCTGCTTGGCTGACGTGTGTCAATGTGGATCTGTCAAGATTAATTTGTCCACGGCTGGGATCCGTTGGGCTGCTGAAGGTTTGACAAGCTTAAAGGGGGATCAAAAGGTACAGGACAATGAACAAGGTCAATCAGTTCAGCGCAACATTCTTCTTTATTGGAATTGCACTGCCTGAGGAGACTTTATCACTCCTGGTGATTGACAGGGTATACATACAAATGTGTGAGGATGAAGTGAACGCTTTAAGAATACAGCGCATTTTTCGACACACACTGAAATGTTGTGGATTTACTTTGTCATTTAAACTAGTCTTATCATAGTCAACTACATCCACACACTAATCAGCTATGATGCATCATAAATATCCAGCAGTTGGGAGGTTTGCTTTGTGAAATTTGTTGTGTTGGGGCAGATGTATTGAAGGTTCAATCTAGCGTCCATTCCAAGTAGAGATCAGGTGGGCAAAAACAATCTAATTTGTCTCAAAACAAAGTTCCAGTGCACGATATCATGGTCTTTAGGTAATTGTCAATTTGTGATTTTGACTTTTTTACATCAAACTAAAAACCAAACCTTACTAACTAATCTCAACTGATTACAATTAAAATTTATTTGACACAAGAGTTAATTTTGCCCTAATAATATAATAATAACATACATTAACATAATTATTTGGGCAATGCTTGCCATACTACGAAATATCCAGCCTCAAACTGTTCAAAAGCATACATTTTAGAACATAAATCTGCAAGCTTTGTTATGAAGGCCACTAAACATGGTTGTGGGTAGGAGTGCCACGCACGTCCGCAATGTGCCCATTGTAATAACTTGCTAATTAAAAAAGGCATGCACAATTAGAGCAAAAAAATTCATGATCCAATGAAGTCAGCGCGTCAAGCATGATATTATCTCCCTCTAAAGTAAAAGGGCAAAGGACACATAACATTATCCCTGCAAGAGTGAGTATGATGATGAGAACAGTCCAGTATTTAAAAACAGTGGTGATGGCAAGACATTTTTATTTCTTCACATTTAGCAGTTATCACATTGGAAAAGTAAATTATTATTAGAATCGCTAACTGAATAATTATTGTGCGTGCGCTAGAGAAAAACACTTTACTCTACAGGCTGATAAATCGGAAATATTCTGGGATACTGTTGTGACTTCCCTGACAAGACTGACTAAAATCACTTACATTTAAGATTCAAAATGATTGCACAAGATCATTCATCTTTAAACTAAACCTTGCTAGAGGTTTTTCTAGGCAGCCTTAGGGGTTGGAATCGCCAGACACGTCACGATTTGATAACAATAGGATTCAAAACTGGTATCGATGCATCACAAAGCATCTACATTTTGGTGTTCGTGAGTTGACTCAAGGGAGCGAATATGTGAAAAAAGACAAAACTCTGCAGACATGTCTGTTTGATGGGCCAACAAAATAGGGTGTGTTCAACAGCATAGTGTGAGGTAATATAATTTGACTTATTTATTAAAAAAAAAACTATATTATTTAAAATGTTATATATGGTAAGACTGGGTTCTTGCTGTTCAATGCTTTTCCACTGATATGGATGCCACCAAGTACACCAGTAACAAGGAGTAGGCCGCTTTTTCAAATGGCTCACTAAACACTAAATGGTAGAGTGGTGCGAAACAACTATGTCAACCAGTTTGGTCATTGTTCAAATACAATCTGAAATGGAATTGCCTAGCTTGGTGATTAGCTATCAAACTGTTACATGTAAGCCAAAGGTGTAAACTGGTCCGGTACCTTTCAGAGGGGTGTTTGCATGTTCTCCCTGTGTTTGTATGGGTTTCCACTGGGTGCTCCTGTTTTCTCCCACCATCATCTGAACATATTATGGCTAATCCTCCCATCAGTGCCCTGACTGAGGCACTCGCATAGAACTGGACTTTGTCATTATCTCCCTTGGGGGAATATCAAACATACAAAAGAGGAATTGTTCTCAGTTGAACTTACCTGGTTCAATACGATAAGGTCATATGGATGGAAGAAATATATTTCACCAACAAAGTAATTGTAATGTGAGTAAAAAATCATGTTGATAATATTTGTATCAGATTAGATGCACCTTTTGTTCCCTTAAGATGGAATGTCTTCCGCTGTGCATAGAACTATCAGGGTTACTATGGCACTGTGTACTTTTCATATATTGAACATGCCGTAAGAAAAGCCACCCTCTTTTCAGAATCCATTATATTATCTGTATTTTTATCCCCTTGACCTGTGATGTGTGGGCATATTCTGTAGCGCCGTGAGGTTGTTCTTGCAACATAAAGCGCACCATTCTTTTTCTGGTTAACTGGCATCCTTTTTCACCTGAGTGGCTGCAGCTACAGGTGCTGAGTTTTAAAATCAGCTTCCCAGGAAGGAGAATGTAAAATCCATGGGATACTTGTAAGACCGGGGTGATAGTGTGTCGCTGACGCTGTGGCAACTGGTGTCTTAGAAAATTGGAGAGGACAGGATGAAAACCAACCCACGGCTTCATTTTATTTGAAATATTTGATCAAGGTTGGTTACTTTTGTTGAGAAAATCGTAGTAAAATTCAGAATCGGAATCTTAGGCCTATCTACATGCTTTACTTCACAAAATGCTAGGACAAACAAAGTACTAAAGTTAGCCTCTGGGTTTCCCATCAGAAGACAAGGCCAACATTGCAATGGGTTAGTTGTCGGACTGTCCTTTAGCCAAGAATATCTCTCATACCAGATCTTATTTAGCTTCGAATCTCTCTGGTGACAAGGTCCGGTATTTTTCACAGTGGTTAGTGAGTTGGTTGTCCATCAATCAAAAGCAAATACTCACATTTGCTGTGTAATCCTAACTGAGACAACAAACAATCTACGATATGTTCTTTCACATTACAATCCAGTCATGCAGTGGTATTAGCCACAGTCCTTCGACTTCAGATAGAGCTGCTAATGCTAAAAGATAAACAGGTTAACGGTTGGCTCACAAAGTAGCTAGCTAGCTTCTGATCAATAAAAGATGGGAAACATAAATCTGTGAAACTAAGGAACAGCTTCCTCTAATGTAAAGGCCAAAGTAGAATGTTTTTTGTTTATCATTATTTGAACATTGTGTATTATTAATAAGCTATATTGATATGAATCTGTCTGTCTTTCTGTTCCACAATTAAAGATGAACTTTTCCAACTCTTTCACATTATTGGACTGACACTGTCAATATTGTGTTCTGTTTGTTGATTGGCAAGGGAGCATCATTTTACAATGTTTGTCTATCAACATATTATCTTGAAAATGTACAGAAGAGATTTCGCCCTTATGGCGACAGCAAGAGCCTGCCCTCCTCTACCCCCCTATTAGCACAACACAGACGGGACTTTCCTCTCTTGCCTGCCGTTAAAGCATTTATCTATAAGATTATACATTTGATGACACATGAAAATGGGCTCATTCTTTTCATGAAAAGATTAAAAGCAAATCAGCTCAGAGAGTGTCTTCCAGCAAGACCAGAAGTAGCCCTAGTTGAACTAGTTTTCTTTCCTCTTAACACACCATTCCACACATACACACACCCTTCACTCTTTCTCTCTCTCTTTGAATACAGGAATACCTGGTGGGAGCTTGGGCTGAATACCAACCCAAGCTTTCCTGCTCTGTACCTAGCATGAAAAGAGCCATAATTGTTTACTCTGCTTTCACAGTCGGATTGCTAGAAGGGCTTATCCTTATTATGTAGCTAGCATTGCAGAAGTGCGACAGAGAGAGCTAGAGAGAGAGAGAGAGAGAGAGAGAGAGAGAGAGAGAGAGAGAGAGCGGCAGAGGGAGAGCGGCAGAGGGAGAGCGGCAGAGGGAGAGCGAGAGAGAGAGAGAGAGAGAGAGAGTAGGGAGCCCTGTTTGCCCTGACTCCCCAGAGGGGGATCCATCAACACCAGTCTGATGGATGCCCATGCTTTTGGTGTCGGGGTTTTCACAGGCTAGGAGCCTATGCCACGGCAGCCACCATCTGTGTTTTTGTTTATTTTCTTTGAATGAAAGCATCAATTCCAGCATAAACCAAGCAGACACGTTTACACATTTCAAGGAAAATTGTGTTATTTGATGAAATACTACACATGCTATAGTCAGTAGAAGCTAAATGGTGCATTTAAGTTTAATCAAGAAAGTTACACAATGCAGCCTTTTGTGTAGGAACCCTTAAAATATTTTGTCATCGAAACAGAAAGCAAGGGAGACACTAAATGCATTCACCAACCCATTGAAACAAACCATAAGCTTGTCACAATGTGCGCATATGAAATCCTTCTCACACCAATACGTTTTGATTGGAAGAATTAGAACTAGTGGATTACTAACCTAAACCATAATCATATATACTTTGCATGAAAATGTTTTTTTAGGTTATGAAGAGAATTTGACAAGAAGCCATGCAACAAAGGCTGCTGAAAGGCAGGTGAATAAATTAAATGTAAGACCAAATCTAAGGCATTGATAATATGCAATGCGTGTCCATTTTCTTACTGAAACTCTAGTTTGACCTCTAATATTCAATTGAACCTGTATAAAAGGATAAGAATCAGTTGTATGACGAAAATAAAAATGGAGTTTGACAGCTGTCAAAGAAGAACATAATTTCTTCTGGCATTTGAGAAAGATTTGTCCATGGTCTAATAGTGTCTGTGACAGAAAGGCAGTGGAGTGCAACTGATGACACAGAGCTATATCTGATCATTCAGCGTAATTCATTAACATGATCTTGTGATCATCGCAGGATAGGACATATGAAAAAACTGAAGTGTGATCAGATCAGATCACTACATTCGCTGATGGAGAACCCCTTTAAATGCATCTAAATTCATACATTGTCGCTGTCATTATGAGGATGGTGGGATATTGAGAGTGGGGGCCCTGAGTTTTGGATTGTGGTATTAGAAAGGCAACGGAACATCAGACTAAACGAAAAGACTTATCACTGCTTTGGAAATCATCATTATGACTAAAGTCTCAATTCTGCAAGCATTTTAATGTACCACAGGAACACATCCTTATCTTCACCTAGAATCATCTATTTGAATCACTGTAAAGCAGTTGGAATTGTGACAACCTCGCTGTAAATGCAAACTGTTGGTCAAATTCAGGCCATACACAAAATCCAAGCGGTACGGTTACCCTGTGCTCCTGTTGACTCATGTGCTGAGAATACATTTTGATCATTATGGAAAAGTATTTTTGCTCAAAAGGGCAAAGAAAATATATAAATACTTTATATATTTCCCAGATGTTGTATTCTTGACTGATGGAAAGTCAGAACTCAAAAATCTTTTTTTTTTTAAATATGCATGATTGTGTCTTCTTTGCAAGGAAAAATATTTACCCCTCTGACTGAGCAAAAGTCATGATATTACTTATGCAGTCCTCGTTTTCCTCAAATTCCCTTGGCAAAAGGCCCAGGGGGATTCTACTGAATCTCTTGTGATGGGCTGTTTTGCTGCTTTACAAAGAATACAAATCAGCAACATGAAATCAGGCAGTAGTCCAACTCATACTCCAAAGTCATGATGCGTTGACTTTCAAAGACCATGTGGAATCTCTGTTCTGGGAAAAAAATCTGGGTGTATGTATATCATTTCTTTTTCTGAGATAATGTTTAGCATAATGTTATTATTATTTATTAAACACCCTCAGAGTGAAGATTTGTTCTAGTGAGGTTAGAGTCAGATATCTGTGTTAAATAACCTAGACATGAAGCCAAATATCAGACAAGTCAAAAAGGTAAAAACAAGTCGAGCTGTCAGTCTCCATAATAAGGTTTACTACAATTGTACGTCCTGTAAGAATGTGTATTCTTTAGCTCAATAACAACAGGTTTTCCTCTGAATAGCACATTTATTTTTAGGAGGGCTAAAATATGTGTAATGCAGTCCTGCATTTTGACTCACTTTAAATGGAGGTGGCCTAAAGTGTCAGAAGGGCTCCATTTCCACTCATACAAAGGGGCTCAGCCACTGATAGGTACAGAGGGAAGCCCCACTCTATCTACCAGGGTCACATTGTTCTATTAATTGCTTATGAGTTATCACTCTATGGATGTGAAACAGCTGGTTGACAGTGTAATTTGGTTGAAAAAAAATCCCAGATGGGCTCTCCTTTGCCTTGCCGTGAAGTGGCAGCGAGTCTGTGTGCAGTATGTGCAAGTTGGCTGTGCACATGTGTCTATCTTTAGTGGAGGCATTGGTCACACATGTTTATGTTTGAGTGTTTGTATGTGGAAGTCTTTGTTTCGTGGCGATTATGGTCTCCTTTTGTTGAAAAGCTTATGAGAAAGAGCGATCTACAATTTCCTGCCCGTCTCTGTTGGAGCAGCTCCTGTGGCAAGGCCACTGCAGAATACCTCTATCACCAAGCGCCACAAGCCAGCCAGGTGACTCATTAGCATTCCCTGGTTGCAACAGGATTTAGAGCTTTGCGGGTTAAAAACCACACTACAATCATATTATTCAAATGACCTTACTCAGCTTTGACCTTCATAACGTAGTGTCGGAGACGATTACTGTCAGCTACCTGTGCCACAAACCGTTTAACTTCAGTGCGAGAAAAAGAGATTGATATGGTGTGTGTGTGCCTGTGTGGGTTGGGTTTGGGCTTCTGGTTGAAAGGCTGTGGGTAATATATACCAAAACGCCTTAATGGACTTAATTACAACAGTTAAAAAATATTCTCCCAACAAGGGTAGTAACAGACAACAAATTGGAATACATAAATATACATCTGTTGTTTTTGCAGAAAGCCTGGCCACGAGATAGCAACCAGTGCTTAAACAATTCAGGCGTTACTTTAATCTGTCGCAGTGGACTTTATTCTTAGTTCCATAGCAGGTATGATATGCTGTGGCCTGCAGTCCGGTGATATAAATGACATACTGTAGTTTTGTTGCATAGCTTGAAATAATTAAACGCGCAAGACCGCAAGATAATTGCTGTGTCAGATACTATATCACTGTAATTAGCACTATATCACTCTCCTTGGTGTTTAACACTGTGCTAGTGACTAGGCACAGCATGAACTCAATTTGTTAAGCATTAAATACACTTAGCAACACTATTAGGTTGAAATGCTGCGTTGGGTATACCGCAGAAAATGAGCAGGGTAAATCCTTTTCTTTTAGGAAATGGTTGTCACTTCAAACATACACTATGTTGCTGTTTAAAAATGCATGCGTCCTCCCATTCTTTTAACTAACTCAGCCACAGGTTCGCACAAGAAATTATGACAAGATGTGTTTTATTTTTCTTTGGCTCCCCAATGTGATTACTTTGTGTTACCCTTGCACTTGGGGAAAACACATGCATTCTACCTTCATCATTTCTGAGGCGCTCCCCTGTTGGCCTCTGGGCAATTAGTCCTGGGCCTAGTGGGGGAAGTCAGCGTGGGCCCACTTCTCCACGCGTAATAAATATTGACTCAGACGCACTATATCTTCTTGAGGGTTCATTTAGGTACCGACTGTTTATTTTGCCATCTGTAATTTGATGTCCTGCATTAATCAACGCCCACCACCGTTTCTCAGCACAAAATGCATCCCCATTGTAACACAGGAAAGAGAGAAAAGATGTTATGTATTGGATGCACTTGCTTGTGTGCATGCACCACGCGCAGCATCTCGCCGTTGTGCGTATGGAAATGGTTCGGTTTGGAGCGGAGCTGTCGACAGCCACTTCAGATTCTGTGATGTCTTGTACAGAGGTAACTTGTTTTGTGGGTCGTGTGTATTTCTGGTTGTGTGTGTGACATGGAACGAAGGAAGTGTGGGCTACAAACAACCCAGGCATCTAAGCCATACAAACCTCAATTCATATCTGAAGCTGACAATGCCTCACCCAGTTTAAAGAGTTCAGTTGCAGGAATCAAACCTGCAAACAAACAGTGCGATGCGACTACTTGACGAGCTTCCCAGCATTGTCAAACTACGCGACCATTTGTTGTTGGTTTGCCTGGTCGCTCAGTAATTGAGTCATAGGGCGGTAACGGTATGACTCATCAGGAACTCATTATACTGAGTGCTGTCTGGTAAGAGGCAACAGCGTCTGTGGTTTGAGTGTGGTCATTACGATGGAAACCCGCCTTGATTGGTACATGGAAAAAAAATCCACAGCCCACGTTATGAAGACGGCCTCTCCCATTTTATAATTGATACGCTCGCGTTTCTTCAATGTCTTTCTAAAATGTTGTTTCTCTACTCACGTCTCTGGGGTTCTGATTAAGCTGGCAGGCTCAATGAGGGTGGCCGTCGCCGGAGAGCAAGGTGCAGGCTTTCTGTGGGGGTCATGCACGGGCTTTACAACGAAGCACTACTGTAGACACGCTCCGTATCCTTATCTTAACTCCCGCACATATCCCCACCCGGAGTCAAGCCTCTTTTCCCCCTGCATGGATTGATTCCGTTTTCATGGCATCTGGACACAGTCAGTGTAGCTAAACTCTTGGAAATTGCTGGCAACCCCCTCAGAAACTGGCATCTGCCTCGATGGACGTTTCAAAAACTCTGAGCCATTTCCAGCCATGGCTAATTTATGGCTCACCAGTGGGAGCTTATGCAGTGCTGGGTGGCAGTTTCAGCGAGCTGTCAGTCAATTGGCAGCCGCTTCCTGATGAGCGGAATTCTCTGTGTACAGTTTGATGTGGAGGAGGGAGTAATCAGTGTTCCAGGGAAGGTTGCGCCCTCAGACAGGAGTCTATAATCATATGCTGCTTTAGTGGGAGGCAGTGGGAAGAAAGGAACATAGTTGTTATTATGTGATTGCATTACGTGGCTATTGCATGCTTCTACCCAAGCCGCCCCCAAGGAAGACAAGGGAAATGTTTGTGGATTTAGCTTGGCAGTGTTGCACACTTACTGCTAGCTCTGCTGAGGTCCCAAAGTCATCTGTAGCTGTGTAGCCTGGAGGGTTTTTCTCTTTCCCTGAATGATCAGTTATAAAATAGCACATCAAACATTCAATCTGTCTTGAATGCGTTTTTAATATTGAATGTCAGAGTAATGATGAAGAGAGACTGGGATTTCCATTTGTGGCAGCGACTGGCAGGCACTTCGGGTAATGGATATGAGAGGCTACATTGGGGAAATATCTGCATCTAATGCCCAGCTCTCTCCCTCTCCCCCCTCTCTCTTCTCTCTATATTTCTATTCTCTCTACATTTCCAACTATCTGTTACCCTCCCTTTAACTGTTCCTCTTCCTTCCTCCTCTCTCCTTTCCTTTTTCTGTAATCCTTTTCACTCGAACACCCCCCCCCCTCTCTCTCTCTCTCTCTC
>JAVQJS010001721.1:0-18930 GCA_036024795.1 Galaxias rostratus | reverse complement strand
GGATCTATTAAGAGTTTCCCGTCTTTACAACTGTGGTCTAATGGGAATATATAAGAGTTTCCCTTTCTTCTAATTAGATGTCTTCACGTATGTTTTATTCATTCAAATGGTTTTGTGCTTTGCTATTTTAAAGGACAGGGAATGGTGTAACCAAAGATCTACCAACAGAAAAAGAGAAAGGGAAAAAGTTGTAAAGACGGGAAAAAAATCTTAAACTGTTCCACACTGAATCCTCTTAAGAGATTATTACTGTTATGGCTTAGGACGCACTCTGGGGGCCTCCTAACGTCCAAAGCAGAAAAAAGCCTGATATCATTGCTTGACAGCGTGTCCAGAGATGTATGTGTGAGTGAGTGGCAGAGCGTGTTTCTCTAAATGCATAAAGCTTCTTTTTTTCACGTTGTATTGGGCTGGATTCAAAAATCACAAAAGAAATGTTTGAGGGCTAAAACAGAAAAAAAAATCTGTTACTGTGTAAATGAAAAATCGCTGGCAATCCTATTTACAGCCAAAGTGTCATGTGTCAAATCTCTATAATGAAAATTTTATAAAGATTCTGTGAGAAATTGTACAGCCAAGAAATGTATTTCCAAAGAGTACATGTTTTTTTACATTGTTGTTCTTTAATAATGTGTAAACAAAGCCTTACACACAAAACAAAACAACGACTATTACAACTACTACAACAACTATTATCGGAAAAATATTGAAGTTAATTTAGTTATATGAATGCAGCAGTGATAGGATGTGTTTCGTATCACAGCTTTATGTGTTAATTTCTAAATATTTCAGTAAAGAGCATAATTTAGGTGCTTGAAGAAAGTTATGCAAATGACTTCAAACAGCCTTTAAAAAACACATTAAGATGAAATATGGTGATATTCATTCGACACATCAAAGTAGTCTTTGAAATGGCACTTCGTGATATACTTTTCACATCACTGAGAATAAGTCTCTTTGATTTACAAAGGACAGTTTGGATTTTATTTGTTTCGAACACCTCTGTTTTCAGCAAAGTCTCCACTGGTTTCTGGATGACTGAACGTGAATAACTCCATGCGTTGTGCCATATTTCTTGACATCTTCCAGCCAATCCATAACCTCTACCACGACTTTAGACGGCCTGACTCAACTGTTTTCAGACCTCGCATTCTTAAGGAAATGAGTGGATCAGAGGAGGAATCTCACAATAAATGTTTGCTTTGTAACCATGAAAGTTCACAAAAACGAACATGATCCCTAATGTTGGGGGGATCAGTACACCAATGAGATCTTCCTTGTTTTTCTGTGTGTGTGTGTGTGTGTGTGTGTGTGTGTGTGTGTGTGTGTGTACATGTGTTCCATCCACTATCCAAGTAACAGTGTTTGCACAGACTTTGCCTTTTTTTTTGCCATTTTGCTAACACTTTATTAACTGCACCGGAGTGTGATCACCATAACCGAACTGGACACAATGGACTGTGATGTACCCGTCTTTTAGAAAAAAAAATCCCCCATGGAGACGTGCTTTTTCAAAGCAGCGTCAGAGCAACGCTGTTCAGCGCAACACATCATAGGGTGCATATGGTGTGTGTTCATACAAAAGCGAGTGGCGGTGTGTGTGGCTGTGTGCACAATTCCTCCAGTCCCACTCCACTGTTGGATCAGTGAATAGGTTCACAGCCTCAACCAGCGGGGAGTCTTTGACTAATGCTCCATTTTAGAGGGTCTTATTCACAGCTAATTTACTTACAGTAGCTCTAATCACTCAGCCCGATGGCAGAGGCAACTTCTAAAGGTGAAGTACAGTACAGTATAGTACAGTACCGTGTGGAGATAATCGCAAAGCTCGGAAAATTGATGTCATGGTGGGTTACTTGTACATTTAAGGCCTCGGCAAAGCAAAGGGCGCTGTGTTGATTTAGAAATTAATATGACAGGCCACTGTGGCCTTTTATACTCCGTGGAAAATCTGCCTGCTGAACACATCGATGTTCCCCGACAGGGCAGCGAGTGATTAACCCACGCCACACACACACACACACACACACACACACACACACACACACACACACACACACACACACACACACACACAAACACACACACACACACACACTATCCTAAATCAATTGTTATCAAGACTAGCCAACACAAAAGACAAGCAAACATGCGCACCCACACACACACAAAAACACACACACAGACACACACACAATCCCAATTTAATTGTCATCAACACTAACAACACAAAACACAAGCAACTAATATATTAAAAAAGACTATTAAAACAATCAGCCACAGATATCCACACACTGAGACACACTAGCACGATATGTCATTTTAATATTTTGAAAATTAATTGATTTTATTCTCACATTTGTTTTTGCTTGATTGTTTTTTTTTTTTTTTTTTTTGATGCTTTCACATTATTCATATTTTGTACTCTAGTATTGTGTCCAAGTAGCTGGACTAAATGGTGTGAAATAAAAATGCACTAATACAACAATTCATCTCTTATGCAAGAAAACACAACGTGCCTTAGTCTTAGTGGCATTTGACATACAGACAGAGTCAAGCTGTCACACGTCAAACCCTTTTATTAGTCTCTGACCTTCAACCACATATTAAGTCCAATGAGAGGGATCAAAGAGAGGAATTCTTTTTTCATCTGACAAACAGGGCAGCCGTGATGTTACCTGGCAACAGGTGATGGAAGACGACCAGTTGAGTTGATGGACAAAGCACTCAAGGTCATGAATACTTGCTTCACATGGCAGACAGTAACTGCTTTATTTTATTGCATACCGACTTGTGATCTAAAGAAAATTGGTGGAACGGTTTTCAAATCATAGGGGGGAAGTTGATGAGAAAATAAGTCAATACTAAGCTCCGGTAATACACAGTTTAAAGACGGCGGGGTACATGTGCCTTCTGGTAAGGTGTACTCAAAGCACAAAAAAAAAGGAAAGGGTAGCGAACATGTGGATGAGCTCCGATAACAGACAAGGAGGACTATGATCTGTAAATCACTGTACAATCCTCCATCTTAAAAACATGTGTCCTCGCTATTTATTTACAACCATCACGAGCACATTGCTCGAGCGTTGAACATGGGGAGTGTCACAGGTTGGTCAGGAGAGCTTTCTTTGAGCACAGAAGAGTAAAATGAGGAAATGTGACGAAAATAAAAAAAGAGCGGCAGACACGCGCTCTCGTCTTGAACGGGAGTCTCGGTGAGAGCCCCCGCACCACGCTCGGTGGGACTCTGCTGATAATCTGACACAAAGGGAAAAAAGGCTTAGGGCATACGGCGCCGCCGCCACTCTTTCATTCGTTCTTTGCAGGGTTGTATGGATTCCTCCGCTCACCTCCCTCTTGCTCCAGCGCCCCCCCAGGCCCCCTTGTAACCCAGTCCACAGATACAACTTTTGTGCCACTCTTCCTGTCCTCCAGAGCTGCTCCCTGACTCGGCAACCACGTAGAGGATGAAAGTGTTGCGGCAAACCCCTAAATGTTTGCCGGTGTACCTTTGACCACGTTCGCTACACAATATATGAAGTGCTGAAGATGTTTTGAAGGAACCTTTTTTTGTGTGTCTGGTTTGAATGCGGTTTATTTTTCTTGCTCCCACTTGATATGTGTATGTTTTGTAATGCTGATGGCTCAAGGTTGTCCAGTGATTTTTGTGCGGTGTTTTGTCGCGTATGAAAGGAAAAAGGTCCAAATAATCTTCTAGTGTGGACTGGCAATTCTATTAGGATGTTTTAAAAGGAAAGAAGTCCTCCCAAGAATCCTTTATTTTCAATAAATCCATAAACATAAGCTCTGTATTTGGCCTTACCAAAAATTTTAAAGGCCCATTATGGTTTGTGTGCTCTGAAAACAAAGGGATTTATCAAATAGGCTTTACATAGTGCCAGATATTTGGCTAAACACAGAAAAGCAATGACATAAATAAATGATCAATGTACAAGTGTAGTGCTCTGTTCAGTTCAAAGTCAAGCAAGTTAAGCTCAGCCAGGATAATTGAAATGGATATGTTCAATTATATTCATAGATGTGTAAAAGTATTAATAATACATCATGCGGCATTGTTTAAAAATGGATTGCATAAATAATACCATTGTGGAACAAAGGCCTCATACTGTATTTCACAATAATTTTTTCAGACTTCCAAAATATATAAAATATTCATGCAAACCTCTGACATTTCTTTCGGAAACGAAGTTACAAAAATAATACAAAAATAAATAAACTGAAAGTATAATTCGAAAAAAATCCTGTCTATTAGGTTCATCATCAAGAGCCATGTTTTTTAGTTTTTTTTTACTAACTATTGGAAGAACAGAATCGTCCTTGACCCCCCCAGTCGCTGTTAAGAGCATTTTCCCTGTCGTCCCAAGTGGTTTCAGAGGCTTTACCCGAGTGAAATGCACCGTTTAAGAGCTCCAGCTGGAAAAGTGAACAGGAACATGTTTAACAACCTCACAAAGCCTTTAAAGCATAGGCTCCCTCCATGGCCAACTCACGCCCAGGACCCCATCCCTACCCTTGACCCCAGACGATCCACTACACTCTGTGTCGATGCTCGCGCTACGCTGGGTGGTTACCCCCCACCCCCACCCCCCACCCCCACCCCTCATTATTAAAGCATGAGGAAAACATTTAAAATATTAATTCAATTAAAATAAACAGGCATTGGGTTTGCATGAGTATATGGCCCTGAAATACCCGGAGGGAATAATAATACATGGCTTTCAAAAGGCATGAGTCTGCTATATATTTTTTGCACAATTTTCTGTTGCCGACTTCTTCTAAATCTTCTTTGACTCTGACTGCACCTATCATAAAGGAGAGATAGAGCAGTGCTGCACTGTACAGTCGATGTGGTAGATGTGGCTGTCAGTAATATACTCGTGTCAGAAAATCTGGATTTGCCCCGCTTGTCCTTGAGATACAAATAAAATGCACTCGTAAACAAAACACACACACACACACACACACACACACACACACACACACACACACACACACACACACACACACTACAAGACCTAAGGATGTAAGAATACACCGACACAGGCACACACACACACACAAATGCGCACACACACACACACACACACGCACACACGCACGCACGCACGCACACACACACAAACGCGCGCACACACATACACACACACACGCACATACACACACACGCACGCACGCACGCACGCACACACACACACACACACACACACACACACACACACACACATACACACACACACACACTTTGAGAACTTTGAGACACAGTTTGTGTATGCGAGCCACAAAGCCCAACAGCTGGGTAAAGTGGCACAACCAGGGGCATTGACGTCCAGTTTAAATGGAGGCCTTAGGGCCACCATTGTGTCTTCTAAGTTTAGCATTAATTGCTGCCCTTGGGGACGTTTGTTCTGGAATTAATGAGCTGGCAGAAGGAGACGTGGACGAGGCAGGAGGAGCCGACTCGAGACACGCAAAACAAGCCATGGCAGTAACATGATATTACTTGAACAGCCCCGTAGTGTTTTACACAAGGGCCCATGTAATATTACAAAATCCTGAAACCATTTGCTTTTCCCCTCGTCTCTGGTTTATTAACATGGCATATTTCAAACTGCATCAAACGTGGAGGTTATTGATTTCAGAGCTCCCAGCCCATTTTGGCTCTGCTTGACCGTTTGACAGACATGCGTGACTTGATACTCCAAAGAATACACAGGCGCGTGCACACACACAAAAACACACACACACACACACACACACACACACACACACACACACACACACACACACAGGCCATCCTGACTTTGATGCCGTGTGACCGTCTTGTCCATCTTTTCCTGAAGACTGTACAGAACGGCAAAAAAAAACCTCTGGCCATCAGCTCTCCTCTCCAGGCCTGTCCATCACTGTCACTCGGGATCAGTGATGCAGAACTCAGTCGGGGCCTCTCCCGCTGGTCCTTGCCAGACCAGGCTAGAGCAGTCTAGCCCCTCATATCACTGTCAGGAGCTCCGCCTCCCTCCCAGCCATTCTGCGACGTGGGCCCGGGGCGGCCTGGTCCATGGAGCAGTGCCAGCAGGCTGGGCCATGGCAGTGGGTGGTCGGCCATGAAAGATAGGGCTGATAGTTGTGGGCAATGCAGCTACTCAAAGGGTGGTGGTGTGTGTGTGTGTGTTTGTGTGTATGGGGGGGGGGGGGGGGATGCTGCTCTGCTCCAATGATATTGAGTATAGTCCGTTTACTGTACAGCGATGCGTCACTGGTGATGCTTCCTGTGTCAGAGTGAAATACGAAGTGACTAGAGAACCTGCAAATTCATTCTCCCTCTTTTGACTTCACACAGGGAGGACGCCAGGGACGTCAGCCAGCCACTTAAAAAAGGAGAGACGGGGAAACAGCCCGCACCAGCCCCGTTTGTGTCTGTTCCTGGCCAACGCAACGGGGCATTTTCTCTCTCTCTCTCTCTCTCTCTCTCGCTCTTGCTCTCTCTCTTCATCTCGCTCTCCCGCTCACTATCCCTCCCTCTCTCTCTCCGCGCCACATGTGTGAATTCCATCGTTATGGCCGCGGTCTCGAGGAAACTCTGGAGCTTTCAAACAAACCACACCAGGCGGCAATCCCAACTTCTCAACCTCCCACGGTGGTGGGAGGCACGGCGAGGCTGGGATAGGAATTTAATTACAGCCCCGAAGCCCGGCGAGTCCAATATGAGCAAAAGGGATGAGGCATAAAACCTAGTGGGCTGTCTTTGTTTGCATGGTGGCTACAGAGGGAAAACCCCTCAACCCCACCCCCCCCACCCCCACCCCCAAAAAAAAACGCCTACAGAGGAGACACTCCAGGCCGTGGGGGCCGCTGCTCCGCCTTCCGACTGACGGACACGTGGCCTTGACGGACGGACGGACTCATTCATTCTCTCCCAGCTTTCTTTCATTAAACGGCTCATTCATATTCTGTATGAGGCACTGAGGCACACTGTGTTCCAATAACAGTCTGGCTGGAGCGGAGGGAAGTAGGCACCAGCCTCCACTCCCGGCTAATTCAATCCGGAGGATGTGCTATGCATTTGGCTCTGAAACATGCAATGTGGATAATACGGCATGTCAAATTGCCGCAGGGTTTTCTAGTAGGCTTAAACTGATAAGAGACATCAGCAGGATTTGATAAATGTCTGAGCCACGGTCTGTGGCGGCAGAAGTAGATTGTTATCCTTCCCAAATTAACTACCGTATGGATTCGCCGGGACTATTTATCTGTTTCCCTCGGTGGGAAGGCATCACGGCGGGACCTGAGATTTGTGGCCCCCAAATCAATCTGTCTTTTTCCACATCGCTGACCGTAAACGCATCCCCTGGTGTCTCACTGAAGGAACATGGATGGCCTGTAACAAGGGGAACCTATGGCCTTCAGATTGGATTCAAAGCTGTTCTGGCTGACACTTCAAGGGGAGGGGATCTGCTCAGCACATTGGGCCAAAGCCGGCCGGCATACCGCGGAATTTGTAGAGGGAGTTAGAAGTCACGGGCCCGATCCCAATCCATTGTGTATGGGCCCGGGGTGGGGCGGCGGGGATGAGAACCAGACGGGAGTTCGCCTCATGTGCTGCGAAGACAGAAAGACCGGGGATGGCGTGCGGCGCCTCGTTCGCAACGCCTCCCTCGTAAAGTTAGCGCAGGGACAGGCCAGGGTTTGAGAGCTGACCTCCGACGGATGGACGAGATAGAAACATCCGCAGACAAGGCTTACTATCGTGTAGTCCGTAGGGTTACTCTCGAAGAGGGCGCCTTCTGAGGGAAACAAGGTAATGGCTGTTCGTGTCTGTTGGGGGTGGGGAAGTGGGGGAGGGGGTCTGCTGCTTGCACAGAAATCCAGATGTAGGTCACTGCCAAAAAATTCCAAGATCCTGATGTGCTGGCCGACAGGGAGGCTACAAAACTTTCCCCGTGTAAATAACGTCAGCGAATCACCCTCCTTGCACCCCCTTTATAAAGAATCTGGAGGCATTTAGAGCCGAGACAGCCATGAGAATACGAACCGCATGTCTTTCTCGGTTAGGCTTTCTTAAATCACCTCAGCACTGTTAAACCAAAATATCTGGGCCCGTTTTGACAGGGACATGTGAGACGGTGGGCACGTTAGATGACGTTCCACACAACCCAGGAGGAGGGCCGGGGCACCCAAAGTCTCAGCCTCAATTGGATTTGGCGTCAAGCGTCATGCTAATACATGCTCCCCCGAACAGTCAAGGTTTTCTCAACAAATTGCTACAAAATATTACGATTGCGTTGTTTGTCTTTGGGAGAAATCTGCAGACCTCTCTGTGCATGGGATTGGACAGTGGTCTTGTGTTGAACTCCCTCCCCTCCGGCTACTCACTGTCATATTGCTGGCCCTGCGCCAGCCTTAGATAAATAGGGGTCTCAAGCCCAGCGCTTGGCCTAAGGGCCCGATGCTAGGCCCAGCCTAGTGTGGGCCACAGCCACAGATTACTCCAGGACATTTCATAGTAATCTTTCTTTGAAGCTTCACTGGCTGGAAAGTTCATTTTGACAAAGGTCAACACTGTCTTTCCAACGCCGAAATGCATTTGATAAAGAGAGAATAAGTGATATATCTAGATATGGGTCTGTCTCCAGTAAATACTGCCAAGTCCACCTGTTTTTGTGTGTAATCACACCCCTGAAACAATCTCTCATTCCGCTGCCTCTGTAGACTCCCTTCCATTGGCCTCGTTCAAAGGGGCGTGGTGACCACTTTCCTGCCCTGGAAGCCGTAAGGTGTTGTGCTCCAGCTGTTTCTCTGTGTGTGTTTTGTTTCTCCACGCTGTCGTTTGGACTTCTCCGGAACGTGGCGTCTAATGGTCTTGTCAGAATGGCGCGATGTGTAATGGTCGCGGCGGCGGTGGTGGGAAATGTGGGAGCATTCAAAACCAGGACGGCGTTCCGCATAAACGGTAATGTGGCGTAGGGGAGGCGATAGCTACCAGGGGCCGCCACTTCCCCGTTTGAACTACTCCTGTAGCTGAAGAGGAAAATCCGAGGTTATTTCCAGCACCAAACTGCTGCACATCAGACTGTAGGGCAATGCTTTCATCACCTGGCCTCTCTGCATTTCCTCCTCTTCTTTCCATTCTGCAGTGTAATGTGATGTACATCCTTCTGTCTCTCTCTGTCTGTTTCTGCACTACAAATTCACAAGAGACACATTTCATATGCAGAATGTAAAATAAAATAAAAATGCTGAATTGTTGTGGTTTTTTGTGTATAAATAAATAAGCTCTTGATATTTTTAAAAAAAAAGAGCGTTGCTTATTTCAAAATTGTATCTCAGGTAGGATTACTCTCTGGTCAAATATCATTGAGAAAACATGGCTGCCACGTTCCACTCGTTTTCAACAAATGACAACAAATGCGCCACATTTTCAGGATTTCAGCCTGATCCCCCAATGTCTTTCCATGTAAACAAAGCATTAAAGGGGTCCATAGCCAGATGAAATGTATAGGCAGTGACATAGCATCATGAATGGTTGTATTTATCCCAACACTCGTTGCAACGTCACAGACAGGCAGAACCACTGTGCCAGTCATTAAGGTTAATTAACTATCTGGAAACTATTTCAAGCCTGCCAAGTTTGTGTCACTTCAGGTATGTCTCCATTTTATGTTTTCCGCTCCGTTCTGGCAGTGGCCACCAAAAAAAAAGGCTTTTCTGCGGTGAGCTAATCGTCATGACAGCACAGAGGAATTCCGTACTGTGGCATGGCCTCCAGGAGATTTTACTCACAGGTTTTAAAGAACTCTCCAATCAGCAAAGAAAATAAGAAATATCCTGACCAAAGTTCTTTAAAAAATAGCCACGTCATGTTGTTGTACCTTGAACATTTCCCACATATTTTTTCTAAAATAATACATTTCACGATACTAAATCAGAAGCATACGTAAAACGTGCATTATTATTTATACCAACAAATTGCTGTCGTTGAACATTTCTGAAACTATGTTCGCTCATGCTAACATACAGTATGTTTATTGGGGGGGGGTTCTCGTTTCATTAGCATAATCAAATATTGGGGTTTGAAACCCAACCGTCATATTGGTTTGTAGTATTACTTCTGCATGCCATGTCTTGACGTGGTGACAGTTATTGTGCTCTGTATTTCATTTGGGACAACAATGCCTCTGCTCTCTATGTAAAGCAGGGGGAGGATGCTAGCTGTAGTTTCATAACTCACTTGTCTCCGTAGTGTGTGTGGATGCCCCCTGTAATGAAACTTGACTGGTGTATCAATGTTCACCTAGAGATGTGAACAAATTTGCGGAACATGATTGTGTTCAATAAATTGGAATGTGAAAGTGTTTTACTTCTGATGATGTCATGTTGATTTGTAGAATCCACGTTTCTTCACACACGAGATGGACCGGGGAATTATACGATGTGGTTGTGTGAGGTCTAATTTTGAACACCAGATCAAATAATTTTGTGATTTGATTCGGTGGTCTAAAATAATTGTGCAATTCATTTTTCATGTCCGCCTAATGCTCGCCTCAATATTTATTGAAATGAAAAAAGGGGTTCGAGTTAGTATCTGAACAAATACTGAAACATTCAGGGGACCAATTTTATGTAGTAGATATACAGCTGGGTAAAACATTTGCTAATCTCTCTATGTGCTCTGCAGTAAAACTTGACGTGGGTGCATTTATTAGATTTTATTGATTCAGACGCATCAAATCCAAATATGAAAATTAATAACTTTGCACATAAACATGGCGTCCCAGAGAGAGATTCAACAAATCTCTTTTATTTTTTTGAAGAAACATGCTCATGTTGGAAATGTTAGTGGAAGCGGTTGCAAATTTTGGTACATGGGAAGGAACGGATTATTTCCAACAAATCCCAGCGAAAGACTATTTTTGCTTTGTTTCCGGCGAGGCCTTGCTGCGTGTGAGGCATTATTCATGCAGACTGCGGATTCATAAATAATATTTTATTGCAGTGAGGAGATGTGTGTCTGTTAGCAGGACATCTGGGTTTTAATTCTAGGAGAGTAAAAAAACATTATCTGCATGATCCTACTAATGCAAGCCCTCTGAGAAGAATGCAGATGAGGGGGTCCCTTCTCCTCAAAGCTCCTGGAACAACATTGAAGCCAGTTTTGTAACCTTGGTTGATTTAGCAAGCCTTTCTAGTTTTGAAAACCTCGCCTTCAGTGTGTAGGTTTATATTGTGACTGTGTATGTGGGTGTGTGTGGGTGTGTGGGTGTAGACTGCAAAGAGGGATTAGAAATGAAATACTCTGAGCTGCCAAAAGTACTGCAGAGTGGTGCGCGGTGCTTTTAGGGAAAGATGAGGGTGGTGTGTGTATTGATACGTGTTCACAATACCTGGGATGTCTGCGTGTCACCAGACACTAATGTGACTGTGTTGCACGATCACGATCTCTTGGGGACCTATTATCATCACTAATTTTAATGAGGAAGCATGAAAGAGGGCAATAAGATCACCAAGAGATGCATGCAATACAGCGAGTGCACAGAGCGCCACCAGGTGGCAGCTTGGGGGGTTACTGTCATAATGAAGAAAAATGTGTTCTCATCACCGATATTGTTGTCAGGGCAGAAAGTACAGAAATATTTGCCTTTGTCCATATGGCCATCTTACTCTGGATTGGAGACATAGAGAAGTACTTTTTACTTTACAGTAGTATAGCAAACCTATGTCTTTTGTAGCCCACAGCTTCATCAAGGAGAATCATGTAGGGCGGTCTGTCTTTGCCACTGCTGACAGGGACATTGCTTGTAAAAAATAACTGATATAAAGTCTGACCTCCACTGGAGGTATGATACAATATACATTGTGAGGTACCTTCTTCTTCCTCATTGAAAATAGCAGAAGCTTTGAAACCTCAAATGATCAGTTGGTTACAAAAGGAAATGGTAATATTTGATATGTGTTCCGCTGTCATTATGGACCCATCACCCGGCTGGCTGCTTGAAGCCCCTGTGAGATTGGATTGGAACAAAGGGAATATGAATAAAGGGTGTAGCAGAGCCAGAGCACAGTAAGGCCCAGCAGCGCCTTTCATCTGCTCCCTGACTCCGAATTCCTCTTTTTTAATTACAATGGAAGGCAGGCAGATCTATAGAGCAGAAAAAGTTCCTGAGGTTTCCAGGAAACAGGCTGATGGGATACGGTCGCCCTTGTCGAACTTCAACCGGAGCTTGGAACAGTTTTCCAACGTTGAGGCCTTGTCCGCATGTAGCCTGGTAATTTGAAAACTGAAGTTTTTTTTTCATCGTATTTAAAGAAAATCTGTCCTCCCAAGCACGGTTAAAAAAATATCTTCCACACAGAAACACAAACCAACCCTGTCAAAGAACGCTAAAAAGGTGCGTTAGAGATTACCAAGGTAACGGTTTGGCTACATTTGAACAAATGACATCCAACTCTGATGTAATAAAGGAAAAACCTCGGGCTATGATCCGTTTTGGTGTCCACTCGTAAACACTTCAAACAGCGTTTAAAAAAATATCCATCCTAGCCAACGTTTTTTAAAAACATGTGGACGAAAGGCCAAAATTGATTAAAAAAACCTCTGTTTTCAAAAATACCCAGCTACGCGTGGACGGGATCTGAGACTTCTGAGCCGCTCGCTCCATGGTAATGGACACATGCGAGCGAGACGCCTTTCCACTGTAGCACTGATCATGAGTTATTTAATGGCCCGGCTCCCAGGCAGGCAAGACTACACAAAAAAAGGCAGCGTTGGCACGCCGGACGCAAAGACCACATCGTAAAACGACTCAAAAGCTTTTCAACTGATAGTGGTGTTTTGGGATGTTTCGGATGCGATGTCAGACCTTGCTTTGTCGGGCCTAAGGCCGGGGCTGCCGGTTTACAATGGCCAGAGATATTGGGATCGGAGGCAGCAGTGGTTTTATTTGGTCGGGATTCCATCGTCACACCACGCCGGGTTGGGTGCCTTCAGCCAGGCCTGGCGGTGTGGGTCTGCTAGAGACCACAAGGAGAGGATACTTGAGACCCTGCTATGGTCCAAACAGTGATCCTGGCTAGAAGGGTTATTTTTGTTTTGGTCACTAAAATGTTACTAAAACATGGGCTTGAGAGGCATGGTCACACGGTCAACAAGCTCAGAGGTGATATAAGTAAAAGATAGGCTAGTCCACAAATATTTGAGCATTCTATCCCAAGTCACTCCAGTTACTGTGCAGCAAACTATAAAGTATATCCCCACATCATCAACCCCACCCAACCCAATGCCCCCACCCCAATCCCTCGCTCTCATTTGAACAAGATCAATGGGAATAAGTCCTCCATTCGAACTTCACTGAACTACTGAACTGAACTAACTATGAATCCACCAAACTGGAACTGCAATGTTGCCAGCCATGCCAGAGCCCCGCCAAAATATAAAAAGAAGACAAGAAAGCAAGTAACACACAAAATAACTTCAAACGGATTGAGAAAATGGAGCATCATCAAAGCAAGTACCACCCCAGCCCCAAACGCACGTTGCCCAGCTACAGACCTCCTAAACGCCCTGAGAGACTCCGCCACTGCCGGTAAAGGGTACAAGGGGTGCCAGGTCATGCTGTTTGATCACGCTCATTATCACCACGGGTTTTGTCCGACCTTGCCTGCCCTGACTAGACAGTCCTGCTTCCATCCACTTTCGGATCCCTCTCCCACGGTGGTGTTCATCTCACCCTTTCCGGCTGCCCCTTACTGCCACTACATCGGGTCTCCCGAAGAGCCAGGCGTTGGCCGACTCCACAACGCTGGGTCTTGTGCAAACAAAATCTCGGCACGACTCGGAATTCATGAAATCAACGCCGGCCGCAGTTTGTTTAAAAGACGTGTGCTGTGAAAAAACATTTCGGAACTTTTACATACACGCACACACTCACACACACACACACACACACACACACACACACACACACACACAGAGCATTACCCAAGAACATTCATCAGGATAATGAATGAGGACGTACAGGAAGCAACATTGTAGAGCTGAGCCTGAGTCAGTCTCACAACAACAGATGATGTACTTTTCATGAGCTCCATGTGAAGGAAGGCAGGGAACGCTTCCACTGAATATTTACCCGACCGTGCGGTTCATGAGATCACTGGCGCGCCTCTATATATCTAAAGCCATGCGTGCGTCATGACAAGTCATTTGTCATGTTATATGCATTGCCATCCATGATTCTGACTAGTCTATTGTTGCATCTGTACTGGCAATACGTCGGCTTAATGACTCGACAGTTTAGGTTTAACAGTCTAGGTCACTCCCCAGTGGTGTTTGCTTTGCATCGAGGAATTCCTGTCCAGTCTACTCAGCGTCCAGTGTCCGTCGTTCACGCAAGCTTGGGGTTTGTGGGTGTCCCAGGGATGGAAAAAGTTGGATGGCAAGACATTTGGGGGGGGGGGGGGGGTTGACGGGTGGATTTAACACTGCTGCATGGGCTTGGGGAAACGACAGACATTTAAAGGAGCTTACTGAGGCTGCCGCTTCCCCTATGGCTTTCATTGTCTTTGCTTTGATCTGGCTGGGCCGCCATGTTGTGCAATGTTATCCTCTCATAATCTCTGCTCGCTCTCCAAAATACTGCAGTCAACACAGAGAGGCTAGACTAGGTGTCTGCCTCCTTCAATTGCCCTGCCTCTTTTGGTCACCCCTTACACAGTGCAGCACATGTTTTTGGATCGTACCAATTGTCAATTTTATTTACGTTTGCTACGTGGGTTGATAACAGTCTTTTTCATACTATTATGTTTACGTGTGGATTTCTAAAGAAGAGGCTTAATGTCAGCTATTTTATTAATGTAAAACCGCATTACATGGACACTACCACATACTGTATGCACCTTCAGTTCTCTATAGCAACAATACATCTTGTCAAAGACAAAAAGATCATTTACAATAGCGTGGGCTCCCTTATTTTCTCATACCCAGTTCTGTAAAAGATTTAAAAATATATATTTCTGTGCTGCACAAACAATGAGCCAGCACTTCAAAGGAATACTGCGCATCTATTCCAAATTGGCAGCTTGAAAAACGGTCTGAGGCAGAGCACGCTGAGGCAATCCTCCATTGTAAGAAAAAAAACATACACATTATTTTGCGGTCTTGAAATTATAGACATTCGTCCGATGCTACGCAGTTCTCCGTCAAAATGACAAAACAACTAGGATTTGTCAGCATAGGCCACAACGGGGACTCATTCGGGGAAGACGAATATGACTAGGGACAACTCATAAGGGTTTCAGATCAACATTCCCAGACATACATGAAAGATTTGACACCCCCAAATGCCAGGAGGGCACGCAGTCTTCGTGTAACGCTGGCAGGGGTGTACTGGGAAAGACATTCAGCTCCAGACTCCCAGGGGGATTGATTGCATGTGTACAGTGGTAAATATAACAGTACAGATCTTACATTCTCACTATTTCTCACCTGCTGAAAGACAATGTCCTTTGACAAAAACCACCAAAAGCATAACATTGACTACATGTTAACTGTTGTGAAATAATAACAATATCTAAAATGATATATTATGAAATAATAAAATGTTGATTTTACGAGGGAAATAGGGTATTTTACGTATTTTCAAACAAGACAAATAAGATAAGCAATTATTGATCATCTTTCATCAGCTATTGTTTATCGTATGTCAATTTTAACTAAAGAAAATGATACTAAACAGCGTTTGATATTTTGAATAGCAACTCAAAAACGCCTGGCCCAACCTCCAACGGCTAAAGTAGGACCTTTATAAGATCACTTTCCTCGGCAATTTGTCCAATGAACACATTAGCACCCAGAGTGAGCAGGAAGTCCTTCACTGTTGTCATCAGCATGCAAGCCTCCACAGGATCTTGTGATCAAAGTCTGAGCCAGCTTTTAATGAACCTCCTTGTTGAAAAAGCACGTTCGTAGGTGAACTGAGTGATAGACAGGGTAAGCAGAAATTTGTATGCTAAACCAAGGAGGTAGTCGGTCAGCACGTTGTGCGGCATGATCGTTTGGTAGCAACAATATGGGCACTCGTTGCAGGAGGAACAGTTTTCTCAGCGGATTTGAATCTTTTCCTCTAAATTCTTTTCCTCCATTGCTGTGGTCTAACTCGCTCTGCAGTTGCATTTTGCGTTACTCTTTAACAGGCAACGTTATTAATGCATTCTACTGAAAGTAAAATCAAGGTAAAATTGAAAATACAAAAGAAAATTCCAATGCCTTTGCTTAAATCCAATTCCAGGTTTTCAGCCATCTCTGACGGCATATAGCGTACACAAAATACCAGGTCTGATTCTCTGAACTTCTCAATAGTGATGTGTCTCTTGTGAACTGTGTCTGTGACATATCTCAGAACAAAAGTACACTATTTGTACAAAATTCAAGGTTTCTTCTGTTTTTCAGCTCTTTATTATTATTTTTTGTATACTTCTAAAAAATATATATTAAATTATTTAAACAAGGTTTATGAACTTAGAACTTCAAGGAAAATAAACAAATTACAACAACAAAAAGGCAAAAATGAATTAAAAATGTTTACAATACAATGTTTACAACAGTACCATTAATAAGAGTCAACCAAAATAAGAATCCTATTCAGCACCTGAATCCTCCAGTAAACGTTTAAATTGTCCAATAGAGAGAAATTGCACTAATTTAAATTCCTGTTGAATCTTGTTCCATTTGTCCGATCTAGCAAGTTCTGTGTTCACTTTGCAACTTGCAAGGGTTATATAGTCCTGTAAGTGTGTCGTATGACAGCACTATTTGTGATTTAACGCAGTAAGGTAAAAATACAAGATGCCAAGCAATACCTTGTCCTATCACTAAGAGAAAACCTTGCTACATTTTTATACAGTGTACAAGGATGTGTGCTAAAACTATCCTCAATATGCAAATCACTGTGGTAAACTGCATCAAAGGAGATTAAAATAGTCGGGCTACATTGAAATACACAATTTCTCCATAATCTATTACTGACAAGAGAGTATATTTTACAATTGTATTTCGATTTTCAAGTGAAAAGCATGATGTCTTATTCAGTATAAAGCTCCAAGTCTGATCCTCACCATCCTTGTGAGTTCTATCACGTGTCTCCAATGACAACTTTTCATCTGGTGAAATTCATCAGTATTTATAAACTGCAACACGCTCAGTTTGGGCCCCATCCAGGGAGTACACATTATATGCTTTATAATCCAACTTTTTAGCTCTTGAGAAAAGCATGCATTCAGTTTTGGACTCGTTACGGACAAATCTCAGATTTCCAAGGGATTCCTGTACACAATGAAATTCCCTTGTCGGGTTTCACATTGCCTGTTCACAGGAACAGATAATGGTGTCATCTTCATAGAAATTTACTTTGTAGTCTTTTACAGAGGCACATATATCACTACTATAATGTGTAAATAATGTAGGACCTAATACCAAATGTTTTATTGTATCAAAGATAACCCCTTTCCGTTGTGTGTGTGTGTGTGTGTGTATATATATATATATATAGTTATAGTTATAGTTATTATATGTATGTGTTAGCCCTGCCCATGGACGGGCAATCTGTCCAGGGTGTGCCCCGCCTTTCGCCCAAAGTCAACTGGGATAGGCTCCAGCCCCCCCCGTGACCCTGCATAGGATAAGCGGTACTGCTGATGGATGGATGGATTATATATATATATATATATATATGTGTGTGTGTGTATATATATATATATATATACACATATATATATATATATACAAATATATACACATACACACAGCATATGTACAGCACAGTACAAGGTTAATGAAATGTAAACCTGGCAACTCTGTGAACTCCCGAGAACCTCCCAGCCTGTGTGATGTCTTCTATATGCGGCAGCAATGGAGCTGAAGGTTCTTGTCGACAGCGACGCTGGTTCCCCAGTGTACCTCAGCCCTTTGGCCCAGACTGATACCTTTTCTTTGATCTATCCATTAATTTAACGACATGCTCTTTTGGGCACCGATCATACTTACTTAATAGGAGTATGATTTTCAAGAGATTGCCATGATCAACATGGACGTTATCAAGCATATATGCAGATGAATTCATTTCATAACGTCCACCAGACGCTCTGGGACCTGATGTTTCTTCTTGATTTGCTCCCTCTCTGTGAAGACAGTCGACTACCAAACTTTTAAAATCAGATTCAGAAGCATTCAAAGAGTAGGCCACAGCACATGTTCTGTGAGCCATTCTCCTCTCATGTTCTTCTAAGCGCTGTGAGGCATGTCTGCAATTTGCCATGCCATCTTATGAAAGGGAGAATTGTCAGTTGACTTGCCAAATGCCATGCAGGCAAAGCAATGTGTGACACAATGTGGCCAGTAGGTTAGTCATCTCCTATTTGTGCCATCCGAACACCAGAGGACTTCTGTTCAACAGGGTAATTTGCATTTTACTTGCATTTTTAAAAACCCAAGGTGTTCTTGATTAGGGCCAAAGTGCTGATCGATTGGTGCCTTTGTTGCGTCCTCATCTGCTTCCAACTCACTTGTTTTACATCTCTTTTCTCCACTCTCCTCTTGTCCCTCAACTGTGCTGTCTGCTCTTTTCCCCTCGCTCCACTTCTTGCTAATCTCCTCTCTCATGCCCCTTGTCTCCTCCCTCTCCTTTTCTCTCACACCTTGCATGCTCCCTCTCCTCTCTGTTTTCCTCCACCGTGAACACACAGGCCACAGCCTAAGCATAAACATAAAAAGTAGAACCCATTTTATTAGGGCAGGCATGATTTCCAAAAAAGGCTATTGGCAGACAGTGGTACGCCATATGAAGAAGCTCATAAATGTAGAGCCACATTGCATATGCATGTATTATAATCTTTATTATTATTATTATCATTATTATTGTT
>JAVQJS010001712.1:0-12996 GCA_036024795.1 Galaxias rostratus | reverse complement strand
TGTGTGTGTTTGTGTGTCTTCGTTTAGCCTTTGTGTTTGCGTCAATATGTGCACTATTCATTTAGTGTGTGTATTTGTGTGCCTGAGTGCGTGTGCGTGTATGCGTGTGTCTGAGTACGTGCGTTGTTCGTTTAGCCTCTGTGTGTGTTTGTGTGTGTGTGTGTGTGTGTGTGTGTGTGTGTGTGTGTGTGTGTGTGTGTGTGTGTGTGTGTGTGTGTGTGTACATGGAAGGTGATTTGCCATGGTTTATTTAGTGTATGACTGGGACTGAGTGGCCTTGGCAGGCAGGCTGCTCGCAGCTGTATTGTGGGGTAATTACTGTCCTCTGTGGCCCCAGCAGGCAGCAGATCAAATTAAGAGGCTCTATGATCTCTTCCTGAAAGTCGACGCCACTCAGGTTGAAGTCAACCCTCTCGGAGAGACTCCCGAAGGACAAGGTAGCGCTCTCTCCTTTCCTTTCCTTTCCTTTCCTTTCCTTTCCTTTCCTTTCCTTTCCTTTCCTTTCCTTTCCTTTCCTTTCCTTTCCTTTCCTTTCCTTTCCTTTCCATACCCCTGCCACCTTTTTATCTGTTCGTATCAGAACGAGTGTTTTTTTTTGGCCTGTCTGTGTGTGTATGTTTAGCATTCTTTCCATTGGTGGAAGGATGGTTGTATGCACAGAGGTTTTTCTGTGAGCTGGTGCCAATCTCTCTGTGTGGTGTGCTGTGGTGTGCTGTGGTGTGGTGTGCTGTGGTGTGGTGTGTGTATGTGCGTGCGTGCGTGAGCTCCAAATCGGTAATGTGAGCGTGTCACTCATGCTGTGCTAGAGTGCATTATGTGAGTGCTTACAGCATGCGGGCAGGTTGGCCGGCGTACTTAAGAAGGCGTGGAGTAACTACAGGCTATGTCCTTCTCCCTCCAGCGTGACCTTCCTCTCTTCAGGCAAATCTGAGGTGCCAGAGGCCGGACCTCCGGCACGGCTTTCCTTTTTCATAGACCGGAGCTCCCCGCCGGACCACATACACCGGCCCTCCATTCCTTCTTCACTATCAGATGAAGCCAATTAAAGGCACGGGTTTCATAACCCCCGTTTCTTAGTCGAGCTACAAAACAGAAAAGCCCCCGTCCCTGCTGCATGTAAGATCACATCTTTCCAGCCGCTGTTCTGGGATCAGATTTAACGGGAGAGGCCAGGTATTAACAAGGCCCTCGCCAGCACCCCTCAGGGCTCCAGGAGCTCACCCACAGACACCGTTACTTTTCACAGCAGGGAGCTCCCTGCAGGTTTAGATTCCCTGTTCCAGAGATTTTATCCGAGCGGGGATCCTGAAGGAATAGTCCGGGTCTTCCTAGTTTCTCACCTCTGTAGTTGCCCCAGGCTGGAGCCAGATCCCCAGCTGCCTGGTGCAGGTTGTTCTGCCTTCCCTAAATGTGTCTCCGTCCTCCACGTGTTACACCGCCTGACCATGACAGGCGAGCTAGCCAGAGCTACATCATGATGGAGAACCAGGGAGGCCTGGCTGTCTGTCTGGCTCTGCCAAGCACAGCCCTTCTGTTGGGGCTTGGCACGTTGCACTGGAGCATCCAGACTGACAGTGTGTGCGTGCCTGCGTGCGTGTGTGTGTGTGGGTATGTGTGCTTGCGTGTGTGTGTGTGCGCGCACATTTTGGCTCCAGAATGGCACACAGTTGGTTACAATTTCCTTTTGATTTTGTTTTTTTGCTAGATAGAAGGAACCAAAGTGAATATGTATTGTGTAGGGATGGGCCATTCTGCATTGACAAGTAATAACTGTGCATTACTGTGTATTACTAGTTGCATTATGGTATAACTTATCATTTGTGTAACTTAGCTGTATTATCACTTTAGCCAAACTTTGTCTCAAAAGTCCCTTGTGTCTTGTCTTAATTGATCTCAGCTGAAGAATCAATAACTTCAATTAAAATGTTTTGTATTATTAATGACACTCATCTTATGTTTACCAACATTGCGAGCTTTCATTTCATGTCAATCACCACCTTACGACAGTAGATTGGCTGTTTTCATGCTGAATATCAAATAATTAGGACGTTGTTATATGTTCCTTACTATTTATGATGTGAGTTCTACTTTGACGGATTTGGTCTTTCCAAAGCCTTCACTTTTGAAATGCAAGATGAATGTTAATTTTCCATAATGCTTTTACCTTTGACGCACTGTCAAATACATATACATGAACCTTCACTAGTCCAACTGTTGAAAGTATAAAGACCAGTGGGGCGAGAATATATCAGTGGTTTCATTTATTAAAGACTTCACACCTTGGCTTCGCAAATTATTTTACTTTCTGACTCTTTTTCGATTGCTTTCGATTCTTTTTCTCCCTCTTTTTCAGTTCGTACCATCTCAAGTTTTTTTAACCACTGCTTTTATTATGAAATATGTGCAATATGCATATCATTGTGATCCGGCTTTTCCATAAATTCATGTCTCTTTGTCCCCCTCTGTCTTCCTCAGTGGTTTGTTTTGACGCCAAGATCAACTTCGACGACAACGCCGAGTTCCGTCAGAAATCCGTGTTCGCCATGGACGACATGTCCGAGAGCGACCCCACGGAGACGGAGGCGGCCAAGTGGGACCTCAAGTACATCGGGCTGGACGGGAACATCGCCTGCTTTGGTGAGCAGGAAGCCTCGCTCCTCGCCCGGGCCCCAGCCCTGACCCCTCCCCCCTCCAAACAAAACACAAAGCAGACTCTCACAGCCGTGCCAGCGTGGGGACAAACCGCTTTTGTTGCTCTTTTACGAGATAAGCAAATTGCTGAGGCCAGGGTAAAACTTTGTGCAAATGGCGTCCGTCCGGGCTCCTCTCCAGCTCGCAAACACAAGCAGCTTTACCGAGGGGGCTTCAGCGAGGCGCTCTGCCCCGTAACCGCCACTTCCTAATTAGCCGTAATCCTCCGCACGAGTCTCCCGCGAGCCGGATTGTTAGCGCGCTCGTTGAAGCCCCGGCTCTCTCCTCGTAAATCGGGAGCTTTTTTTACGGAGTTACGCCAGGACAACGGCACAGCCCCTGCCCCGCTGCTGCCCCCTGTGGCCTCGTGAGGACAATGCGGGGGAGGTTGGCGTGGAGCTCGGCGTCTCCACCCCTCCCCCCTTCCGCCCCGGCCCAGACTGCTCTTAAACAACAAACAGCTCGCGGCGTTCCTCTGCCTCCCTTCAGAAGCTCCGTCTGCCACCAACGTGACAGCTGCTTAAGCAAACGTCCCTTTACGGCGGCTCCTGGTTTGGAGGCTGCCAGGACGGCAGGCCCAGCCAGTGTTTAGCCTAATGAGCCGGGGCAGTTTTCCGGCAGTGCGCTGGTGTCTTAGTTGGCGCAGGGCAAGGCGACTGAATCGCTCGTCTCCGGCACAGCATGGTGGGGCAGCCATGTTGTGGCAATAGCCCTGTGGATGAGACAAGACGGGAAATGGATGTGTTATGGCACAGTACGGCAAGGCACGACAGGGAATTCACCCCGCGGAGCGTGGCACAGTACAAACACACACACTCACAGCACAATGCAATGCACATCGCTTTTCCTGTGACAATCCGTAGGTCATCATGGGTCTACAGCTAAAGTCCCTGCAGCATGACAGCGTTGGTATGTTGGTAAACTGCCCCTTTTTAATAGGGCCTGGGACTGTCTCTACTGGGGGGGGCTGGGGGTTACTGAGAACGTGGTCACTCGTGAGACACGCTCGTGTGCTTAAGCCCACCAGAAGCACACACCTTTTTTAAGTAATCAGCGTTTTCCTTCCTGAAGTCAAGCACATTTTGTCTGGCTCACTGCAACTTCAAGTGGCGCATTTCCTTGATGAAAAGATATGGCGCATTTTAGCGTGACACTACCTCCTAATTTCTAAATCCCTCAAGCGCCTCGCTATTTGTTTCCGTTAAAGTTGATAATCTTCCTTTTGATTCCAAATCCGTGCACTCTTGTATTTGATCTTTCCCTCGGTGCTGGTAAAGTTCACTTTAATTAACTCCTAGCTACTTCTCACTGTCATACTTTCCTCTCGAGGGAATTCCTTTCAATTCCTTGCTTCATTTGGGCCCTAATGGGTGAAACTGGCTTCATTATGGTATAGGTCATTACCGCCGCACATTACCATCGATTGTCATTTAGCTCTCAAATGGCCACCGGAACTTTGCCACAGAAAGTCTGTTTTTCCATGTCGGCGGTCAGAGCCTTTCTTTGATATATATGTTCTAAGCTCAAATTGACACAGATTTGATTTAACGATGAACTCTTCATTTGAACTCGTCAGTGAATGGTGCCGGTCTTGCCATGGCCACCTGTGACATCATCGACCTGCACGGTGGGAAGCCAGCCAACTTCCTGGACTTGGGAGGAGGGGTGCAGGAGAACCAGGTGTACCAGGCCTTCAAACTCCTCACTGCCGACCCCAAGGTACGGGCCAGAACCCACACACCCACGCACTCACACACACACACACACACACACACACACACTCACACACACACACACACGAACACACACACATACATACATGTGGGCCACTCGATTCTTCTGGAATCATTGCTGTATACAATATGTAGTTGTGGTACTTTCTGGTACATGTAACATTTACTCTTTAACCTATGCACACTCAGGCTTGATGTAATTACAAATTAATTAAAAATTAAATAAAAAATGTCAGGGCTATTGATACAACTCTGAAATGAACATTGGCACTTTTAGACAACAGAGGGTAGTACCTTTTAGCTTTAGTGAGCGTACGTTTACCACATCATGCCCAGATGAGCTGGGTTTGCCCCCCTCACCTGTTTTGACGTAGTACATCTTTTCAAGCGTGCCTCTCTGATTGAGTAGCCGCAGGGTCGGTCGAAGCCGCATGGTCATACTGAGGGGACAACCTTCCGCCTGTCCCCTGGTCTGTCACCAGGCTTTACGGCACCGAGTCACCTCCAGAGCTGAGCTGAGGTGCCCAGGGCTGTATGGTCACGTGAGTCACCGTTTCAAAGACGGCGGCAGGAGAAATCGCAGCTCCCCAACTGCTAATAAAGCCTCTTTCAATCGCTCGTCTCTGCCATCAGAGTCTCGCAGACAAAGAGGCATGGAACTGGAACTCCCGCACGCACTCGCACGCAGGCACGCGTCACGTCCCACCCCTACCCCCCTCCTTGTGGAATGAAAAGGCTGCAAACCTCAGAGGGAAGTGGCAGCTCGCGCTGTTTTACAAGTGTGCCTCTCTGTGTTCGGATTGCCAACAACTCCACCGCAAACAATGGGAGACTTGTAACGAGGCGTCGCTTGCTGATTGCGCTGTTGACATTCATCTGCGTGATGATTCCCACTCGGCTGTCACACAGAGACACATCCGAAGCGTCGCTCCGTTTGCCTTTCCTCTCACTTTGTTTCCGTCCTCCTCCACTTCTTCTTCAGTCCCCCGGGTCCTCCCTGGCCGTCAGTTATCTGGGACGCATCAGGAGCGTAGCCGCGTCTTCTGACGCCGGTAGCGTCTGTTCATGGCCATGGTAGAACCAGACCAGCGCGCTTCTCTGTGAGGACACCCAGAGAGAAAGCCTGGCGGCGGTGGGGGGTGGTGGGGGTTGTGTAACAGATACTAATGGGCATTGTGAAGCTGTGCCTGGCCAGACAATGGTAGAGGATAGGGCTAGCGTTGAGGAGCAGGAGACCCTAGCCTACCTGGCCGACCCACCGTCAGACTCGCTCCTCTCCGTTCGGAGGGAGAAACGGGAGGCAGAGCTCTGAGGATCCCGTGGTGTGCGTACTCCATGTGGGATTGACATAGGTTGTTCGGGGGACAGTCTATATATAGTCCGCACCTCCGCGTGTAGTCAGACGGTTTATGAAGTGTTCCTCCACTGCCTTGTGAGTTAGTGTAGCGAGGGAGGCAAAACCATTTCCCTCCTATTAAAGTCTGGCTAGTTCAACACTCCCAACCCGTGATGAATTATCCTGCTCCTATAGCCACCGTGTGCGTATGCATCAGGCCCGGCCTCACAGGACTTCATCACGTCTCCAAGACTAATGAAGGGAAAGAAATCAACCGGAAAGGGGAACGCCGCTGTGTGTGGCCCTCACCGGCCTTATGGGCTGAGGATCAAATCCAAGGAGGCGCTGGGACTGTTAACCGTCAACAATTACTGGAAAATGTGCTTTTGTTTAGACCGAGTGAGGAAACGTTGCTGCATGGATGGCCAATCAATGGAGCAGTCGGTTTTCATGCCTTGGTCTAGGATGGGTCTTGACCCGGCAGACTGGAGCACCGGTGGGCCTGATCGTATTCATTCATCCATCCATTTATTCATCCATTCATTCATGTATTTGTTGAGTCCTCTTCCCGTCCTCCTCTCCTCCCATGGAGCTGCTGGGAGCCCCATTACCATTTCATTCGGAGACACCCCGAATCCGTAGAGGGACTCTTAATTACCAGATTTATTCACATGATAAAGATATTCACTCATTAGCATTTATTTTTTGCCTCAGCTTTTTATATATTCCGCTGCGCTTACCGCAAACTTTTAAGCAAATGGGGGACGTGTGTGGGCGTCTTTTTTCTTTCTTTTTTCTTTTTTTCTTTTCTCAAGCACCGGCTCTGTGAATATGTTAAGGAGCGTTGATCACAGACCGTCTGTAATGCAGTGCAGCGGCGAGTGCTGAATACGCCTCGGCGCGTTTCAAATTGATGGAATGAATCACTGTTTTAATAAGCGTGTTTACAGCGTTCGTTTGCACCCCTCCAACCAGCCGTCTGAGAGGGAGAGCCGATACCGGTATCGCCCTCGCCTACTGGCTTTGACAGCTCGCCGTGCGGAGGTGCTAATGCTCGCCGGCACCGCGGGGCGACGATGGCGCAGCGGAGACGGTGGTCCGTGGCTCACGGCGATGGTCCGCCGCAGCGGCTTACGTGGTCGGGCGTACCGACGACGCGCGCCCTTTGACCTACGGCGAGACCGTCGCGACAGCGCGCGTTCCACCGCCGCGTTGGAATAGAGGTCAGGCTGTATACGCTAAATTCGAAGCCATGAAATTGGTCCTCGCTCGCTTTCTCTCTCTCTTTCACTCTCTCTCACTCATGCCCGCCCCCCTCTCCACCACCTTTCTTGCCTCTTACTCTCTTTTCTCCCTCTCATCTCTCTATTCCTTCTCCTTCGCCCCTCTCTCGGCTTTGATCTTTGTAGCTCATTGTTTTCCGAAGCGGAGAGTGCGCACGCTTCTCCCAGACAGGTCCCGAGATTAGATCCGATTGAACCTCCTGTTTGTTTGTTTTCCTCCATACCTAAGTATCCACCGCCAACGTACGTTCATTAGCCAAATGAGAAAGAGGGATGGATAGAAGTGGGGAAGGAGCCTGATAAAAAGAAAGGAAGTGGACCAGATGGTATGGGGGGAAATGGTGGTATGGTATAAAGCTTTCTGGCTTGGCGTGCATAGGGCTATTTAGTGTGTTATGCATGGTATACCAGGCTCTATAGGACTCTGTCCTTAGGGCCTTGGAAGGAAAATATACCCATTTATTTTCCAAACGATTGGTCCCACTTCTTGTTGTAGTCACACAAAGACCTGCTCCCTTTGAAGGAATGGTTGTATTTATTGAGTTTTGCACACTTCACCTGCAGGCGAAAGGCGGAAAAAAATAACCTTCGTGGCGGTGTTCACGTTGGCTCCCAAGACGACTAGTGGATGGATGTCTTGCCTTGTGTGTCGGCCATTTTGTTCTCCGGGCTGTTATAGCTTGTTGAGTAAACCATCGCTATAAAGACTGTACAGTGTGTGTGTGCGTGCATGTGCGTGCGTGTGTGTGTGTGTGGCTGAATGATGTGTGTGGTTAACTTGCTTGATAAGTTAGCTGGAGGCATGGTGTTTGGAGAGAAGTGTTCTGTTTGAGGTGAGCGTGTGAGGGGGATGGAAAACAGCACAGTGACATACTGTGGTAGCTCATCTGGGACGCAAACAACGCAGAGATTAGCGCATTAGCATTAATACACTTGGTTGACCCGCTCTTGGCTAGACTCAGGTGTGCGTGTGCAAGTGTGTGTGTGTGTGTGTGTTTGTTTGTGAGTGAGTGTTGGGGCTGAAGCTTTTCGTGCAGCATACGTCTGCATCTCAGCTCAGCCATCACTAAGAATATCCAGTCTCACCTGTGCCTCCCCTCCGGCTCCCATTATGTGTGCGTGCTTGCGTGCGCGGCCTGTGTGTTAGAGAGAGGGAGAGTGATGGTGTTCATTATAGCTCACATGCTCCGTTGATGTTCCTGTCTGTGGGCCTTGCCCTGAGTGCTTACCTCCACGCAGCAGGCTGTATGTGCGTGATGGATCTCCCAGCTGTTATGCGACATTGATGTGTTTTTCTTTCCTTGCCCTCCGTCTCCACCTCTTCCTATCCCTCTCCGGTGGCCCTGACTCACCTGAGCCCCCCACCCCCACCCCCTTACGTCTCCCTACATTACCGCTGAGCAGTCATGGAAGGTGCCGGTCTTTGTCCCCCTCTTCCGAGTGTGGAGGACTGTATTTAGGCCGCGGCGCCGCGACGCTCTGAGCTGGCGCTTCCACTCCTTCCCCGATGCCTTTGATCTGCTCAATCCGGTTAGGGGCCCTGTCTCTCTGGCTTCACGCCCACTAGCCAGCCCCTCTTTGGGGCTCCAGGCCCCAGCCGCTCCACCCTCTGTGCCTGGGGTGTTGTGGTGGGTGGGGGGGGGGGGTCAGAGAGGCGGTGGATTATGGAGGTGCACTGCGAGCCCTTGGCAGGGGGTCATGGAGCGCCCTGCTTCAGGCACAGTCAGGCCCTGGAGGCCTGCCGTGGGCCGCGTGGATGGAGAGACGGGGAGCGGCCAGGAAAAAGGAGGGAGCATCCCGTCAAAGCTGAAGGAGACATGACCGAGGACGACCTTTGCTCTCCCAGATGTTTATTGGGGTTGTGTGCTTTGTTTGTCGTATAGTTTCATATAAATCTTTGAGACAACGGCATCTCACACACACACACACACACACACACCGCTGCAGGCAATCACGCACTTCTCCCAATTCACTCACGCTGGTGTGAGTGCCTGTGAGCATATACCTCTGTTGTGCTCTACACACACAGGCGCACGCACACACACTAACAAGTCAGTCACACACAATATAGTACAGACACAACAAGACACACACACACACACACAATCACACAATATAATATAGACACACAATAATAAAGACACGCACACGCACACACACACACCCACACACACACACGCGCACACACACACAGTTAGACGCACACACACACAAAAACACACCACAGCGGTCCTTGCTGGCCCTCCGGGGACTTAAACAGCCTGTCATGATGGAGTTGCGCCTGTGACGCCGGATTCCTGTTGTTCTCAGTTTTCCGGAGCGAGGGACGGTAAAAAGAAATCACCTTTTTTCCAACCGGGCAAGCAGGCGGGTGGAGGGCCTGTGGGATCCGGCACTCCCCTGAGTCGTAAAAACACCTGCAGGGGGGAGGGGGGGGGCGGGTCTCTCTCTCTCTCTCTCTCTCTCTCTCTCGTGCGCTCGCTCGCTGCTGGCCTGTAATGGAGTTCATTCCCACAGCGCAGCGCATTAGGGAGGGCCAGCCCTGTGCAACTCCCTGGGTTAGGCCAGGAGATGGAGGGGGGCCGTCACTGGGACGGAAAGGCGGGTTAACTGGGTGGGGGCTCGCTGTGCTTAGGCTAGATGGAGCACCCCCGGTAAGCACTGCGGAGTGGATGTGGAAAGGAAAATGTCGTCGCATTTGTGTTTTTGTTATCCTTGTTGTAACGCAGAGACCACAAATCATGCTGCAGCTTCTGTAATGATCCGTCTGCAGTGCATAAAGGTATTTCCAATGGCCTACAAAAGTGCCTGCACTGTTTCAACTACTGCAGATGAGACCGTGGATATGGGCCTCTCCTCCACTCTAAGCCCTATCAATGTGGTTTTATGGCTCAACTCTTCCCAAAGACACGATCACACATTCCACCACATCTTGTATGTTTAACGATAGGATTTTAGTCATTGTGATTTATTTAGGTAAATGTTGGTATTTTCAGTTCATCCTGCACATCATGTTGTGTGGTGTTTTTGTTGAACTCATCGAGTTCAGGCAAACGGCACTCACTGAACACCTGGAACTAGCTGAGAAATCTGGGTAATTGAGTTCATTATCCATGCTACAATTAATAGCCTGTAGGTTTGATTGTTTTTATTGTTATCATTAGTATGCCGCGTTGCATTTGACTTTTTATAATTTTGTCAAACACGAATCGAGATTGAGATGGCACACATTTCTTCCCTAACAAGTGTAGTGACAGCCTAGTCCTCGTCTCTCCGAGCGGACTGAGTGGAACAGGTCAGCCTCCTCCAGTGTGCGGCTGGGCTGCTCAAGGCCCCGCAGGCCGGGGACGTATAGAGCTGTCAGTCTCCATACACCTCTCTCTCACCCACCCAATCGGATGGCTCGCTCGAGGAGAGGAGAAAAAAAACGGCCAGTCACACTGATGATGTGTTCATATGGATCCGCCCTTTCAGAACGCCGTCTGCCTGCCTGTCTGTCCGACTCTGTCTGACTGGATGGCTGGCTGGCACTCTGGGCTCACATGTATCCGGTCCTTACTTTTAAACACTCATGTAATTTGAACAAAGACATTGAATAGATATTTGTGTGACTTAACTATCGACTGTGGCTCGTCCGTGCTGCATCCCCCCACCCCCCCTCCTCACTCATCCCATGGGCTAGTCAGATTGAACAGTCTCCCGTCTGCCATTTCTCATCTGCCAGAGATCAATAGAGGATCTGGGATTGGAGCCGGGGCTAATTGAGCCCTTCCCTCTCTTGCCCTCGCCCATCGCTGGCCGGGAGCATTTTGTCATCTTCTCTTCTGACTGAGCCACACTAAGGGGGAGGAGCGGGGGTTTGGAGGGCGCGGTGGAGGGGGGCAGAGAGCGCTCACCCTGGGGCCCCCAGCGGGCACGGAGGGCAACCAACAGCAATGATTGACTGACCCTTTGGGAGTCATGCACCGAGGTCCACTATGGAGAGAAAGGACCTGCAAGACCTCATTTATTTCTATAGGAGCCCTTCCATGTTCTTCTTTTTTTATTAGATATTTTGCCGGCAGCGATGCTGTTGATCATAGAATGATTTTACCAAACAAATATCAAAGCAGGACAATAAAAAAAAAAAGACAAGGGGAAACTTACTCACTTACTCCAATTGAAGTGACAGTTGTTTGTTTGTTATTAATATATTTTTGTTTGGGACGAGCAGAAGTAGGCCATCAAGGATGTTTTATGCAACAAAGTGTCCGATGAAAAATGTGTCGTTCCTTCCAAGTTCTGACAGGCACAGTTTGCGTAACCCTGTTAGCTGACACTCGAGATGTCTCCTTCAAACCTCATTATTGTCATCTGCCACTATGCCTTCTGAATCATACGACAAGTGTCACACTGCGCTTGCTACATCTCAATAAGCCCAGACGTCTCTAGCATTCCGGGACTTTTTGCTAGTGAAAGGGTAGCATGGCGGCTGTTTGCGTGGTCTCCCTATCGTGCAGCATGTCTGTGCCACTGAGTCCTGCCCTGAAACTCCTCGTTACATCTCCTCAAGGCCCTTTTCTTGACATCACAAACTCCTAGATCACCACGCCCCCTTCATTCTTCCCCTGTCCGTCCCTCCATTCATCCTTTCTCGTCTTTTTCTGTCCTTTGGGTCTGAAGTGAGGTGTGGATCCATCCCTCGCTCCGCGCTCTCCCAGACCTGATGTTCTCACACACACACACACACACACACACACACACACACACACACACACACACACACACACACACACACTGCTGACGGGCTCTAAGTTTTCCTCCACCTTCCAGTCACTGACTGACTGTCCATTGAGGCTTCTTCCATGGAACAGGCTGTGAAAACAGAAAAGCACATGATGTTGCGTGTCATCAGTCGGTTAGTGTCCATTTGTCTGTGGTTGGGTGTGTGTGTGTGAGTGTGGGTGAGTGTGTGTGAGTGTGAGTGTGTGTGTGTGTGTGTGTGTGTGTGTGTGTGTGTGTGTGTGTGTGTGTGTGTGTGTGTGTGTGTGTGTGTATGTGTGTGTGTGTGAAAGTGGGTGGGTGGGTGCGTACATGCGTGAAACGTGTCCCAATGAATCACGGCATGTTTCCAATAACAGTTGTAGCAGCGCTGGTCATCTTGAGTTTGAATGCTCTCCCTGATCATTAGCACAAACATTAGGGTCTGTAAGCTGCCCGACAACGGAGCCTTGAGCGATGGCTTCCCCCCGTGTCGATAAGAGGCGGCCGCAGTATTCCTCATGTCATTAAGTGCCATACAATTCATCTTCCAGGAGAATGAATAGAGGAGGCCGGGGACTCTCTGGGCTGGCTTCCTTTCTATCCAGAGACGAGGACAAGAATGCATTTAAATTGACTAATAGGGGCCATGGCTACGTGCGTGTGTGGCAGTATTGTGTACACGTGTGCTGTACACGTGTGTGCCCGCTGTTGTCTGTTTCTTTCCATTGTGTAGCCAGCCTCTGCAGAGACACTGTTTAGGCTCTGTGGTCTTCCCCTCAGTGTATACATGTCACTGCTGCTGCTGCCGCTGCTGCTGTTTGTGTCAGGGATCCCATCAACAAAACCCACATGCTCCCTCCTCCTCCTCTGGGCTTGAAGTGCCACGACAGAAGGAGCCCCTACCCCCTGGAGTGTTTTCAGCTCCTCACATTTTGAACGTGTGCAAAGCGCATGCCTCGGGAACATTTTTCCGGTCACCTTAGCTCGGTTTCTGCCGGAACAATGAGGCCATCCTCCTCTTTCAAAGGGCATGGGAAAAGGACCCATTGTGTGAGAAGGGTGATGACGTCTGCGTGCGCATTCGTCTGTCCCTGCGTATGTGTGTCTGTCTCTCTGTGCGTGCCTGTCCCTGCATGTGTTTGTGTTCATGAGTGTGTGCGCGTGCGTGTGTGTGTGTGTGTGTGTGTGTGTGTGTGTGTGTGTGTGTGTG
>JAVQJS010001711.1:0-12632 GCA_036024795.1 Galaxias rostratus | reverse complement strand
GATGTTAAATATATATTGGTACATGCATTCTCACCGGTTATTGGTGTACGCATGGTTTACATATGTTTTTATATTTGGACCCAAGTCTTTACAAATATCCAAGTTAGCAAATGACCAGCTTTGACATCTCCTCATATAAAACTAGAACAAAATAGCTCTTTGGGAAGCTATCTGCTTGCACTACTCCAGTTACCCACAGTATAGACTACAATAGTGCAAGGCAGCTCGCTGTGAATATGGATTTAACTGTGGACGGTGTTCTTAACATATTTCAACAAGATGAATTAAAAGGTTAATACATTAACCTCCTGCAGGGGGCGACATGGTCCTGACTACCTTCCTCTAGATGGCAGTCTAAATCTATAGTGCACAATAGTGATTACGCTTCAGCTTTCTGACCTCTACATTCTCTATCCCTATCTCAATTATTCTCCCCCTGTTAATCTCTCATTCTCCTAAAAAATTCTCTCCAAGGCAACAATCCATTTGTTTAGGAGCTGCTTGTTACATTGACATGGCGACAGCCTATTTTTTCACATCATCATCCCTCACCCTGACTGAAAGTCTGTATAGTGAGCACTGGAAGTGTAGGGACATGTTGGGTGCTGCCTGAACGTAAGAAGCTCTGATGTTCCAGCAAAACGATGTCTATCACTTCATTTTGTCGTGACCCTGGCAATGGGTGGAGTTCTGTAGAGGAGCCTGTTACAAGCCCATCCACTTGCTTTTACACTGTTCTCCAGAAAAACCAGCTCCATTGATTTCATAAATAGACATTTATGATGCCCCACTTGATTTTACTCCATGTGACAGAATATTTAACATTTATTTTCTTTGGGCAACGGTTGATATAATTTATCCCCAGACAGCTAGGAGTTTGTGTAATAGACATTAGTTGGCTTAGTCATGCAGCTTTTGACAAATCACTTTGCTTTCCTTCAATGATCCCCTTTCCATCACCACACGCTTAGACAGCATGCCTCACCATGCTACCGCTCATTACTTGAGGCTGAGCATCCTCAGTGGCACGATCACATTTTCCAGTACAGGAGGCAAGGGGAATACAGTGGACGCTTCATTACTTGCTTGGCTTAATGAAAGCCCAACCAGTGTAACTTTTCCAACACCTACCCTAGATCCATTCCCAACCAATCGGTGAAACACTAATATGGGTCCTATTTGAAAATCATATATCAGTTAACGATGGATGGGTCTTGTTCAGACCTAATTATTTCTATCATGATCTTACTCAGTCAGGCCTGCTCTCAGATGGTGTGATAGAAGCTAGTGAGATGTGCAGATTGTGACCATCTGCAGTAGTAGCTGCTTGTGGACAGAAATATTCACGGAAAGTAGAGGAACACATCACAGAAAAACATGCAAATTATCGGCCATCGTACTTGGATCCTGTTTACGCTTATGGAGCTTACATGCTTACCATACTACAAATGCTTCTAAGAATGTAAATGATCATTAAAGGGCAAATTAGAAGCAATTTATGGAAATATCGTAGGTTAAGTTCCGAGTTCACACACCTGCGGACACTGATAACTCTTATGTACAAAAGCTCCAAGAAAGCACACAAGCCTTCCCCACTGCTACATACAAACTCACAAATACTCCCACACAGACGGCCTATGATATCAAAAGCACCTTCAATCAATCATTCTCTCACTGGCAGAATGAAGGCTTTCTCCTCCCTAGTGCTAGAAGTGCCACAGTTATTAAGAGCCAGTGATAGGGTGGGGGTGATGGATGGGTGGTTGGGGCCAAACACTGAGACCCAGGACCTCTGCGGGACATTTTCTGCCCACATTTTCTGAACTTTTCATGGGTGACAAGCCCCGGGAGACAAATAAAGTGTAGCGCTTCTCCATCCACTGCTGGCCAAAAACCAGCTCTTAGAGGGGGCAACAAAAGATACCCTCAACTAACGGCTGATCCCAGGCAGGAGGGAGGTGAGGGATGTTCAAATATGCTGCAATATGACATTGGATTCATAAATGGATTTGTGGTGTGTACATGATGTAGGTGCCCTACTCTGATGGTGAGCTTCAGTGAAAATATCCATTATCCAAACATGGTAGTGACTACATGTACAGAACTGGAAAGTACGTTTTGTTGTCTCAATAGCTGTACTTTGTGCAGCCAGCATTCAGATTTACAACAAATCTTATACATGGAGTCCCTCCAGGATCTGCTCATAGTAAAGGGGAACAGCCACTTTTCCCTCCACTATTTTTCAAGGAGAGTCTTTTGCTCAAGTATTTATCAACATGTTTAGGAAAATGTGTAAAGAATGTATGAAAAGATTTCCATACACTGTATGGAAACACAATCGTTTAACGTCTAACACTCAACTTACACTTGCTGGTGATGTATGACGGAAATTGTTTGATTAAGTGGCAAAGGTAATTTACTTATGTAATGTACATACATACAGTCAAAAATATTTTGACTGAATTGTATTATGTATAATTAAGACTTGACATGCCTTGTATCTTTAAAGATGTTAAGCATAAAAAAAATTGTTTCCTTTGCCAGTGGCTAAGTTTGAATGCCTTGAAGGTTGCTGTCCTTGGGCATGCTCTTACTGTATGTGTGCTGAGGGTCAGCGGCAAAAAAGTGCCACCGCTGAGGCCTTCACACATGAAGTAAATTACTGCTATTATCCCCAAACAGCTTGGGTATAAGTTTTATTGTTTCCCTTATTATGGTCTACATATTAGCCAGAAAACACATGCCCATCAACAAAAATGCGTCTTAGAGGGAAAATTCGATGTATATTTCATGAGGGAAAAAAAAGTTCTCAATCTTAGCTCATTTTGTGTCTTTTTTTCCGTCGTTAGGTGCAAAATAAGGGGAAGAAAAAATAACTTAATTTTGAGACTTGGACAAGCTTTTATTGAGAGAAACATTTTAGAACTATTTGAGGAGATATATTTGAGAATACCTTAAAGCAACTACAGCTAACCTTTTTGTATTCATGTATTATCAATATATTAATACTGTAACACCACATTGTAATGTCTTTGGGAGAATAATTTAATTCTCAGTGCAGTCTTATTGAAGTCTCAATATTTAATACTAATTTTGTCTGACACCAGGTAAGATCTCCTGTGAAACCGACAAAGGACTTTGTCACAAGGAAGTGAATCATTAAATCAGGAAGATAGTCCCATACTTGATACTGAGTATAGTCATTGATTATGCTAACGATATGCTGTGACTGCTAGCATCATGCACGGTTTCTTTGTGGTTGCCAAGATCGTGTTAAGTTGCTATAAGCAGAATTATAAAAAAATGTTTGAGAAAAATTTTATCTCACCTTATCTTTTTTTTGTTTGATTGAAGAAAGAAAGTTCAAAGTTCACGCATAGGCTTACAGAAGTTTCCAGCGCTGATCTTGTTTTTTAAATTGATGCACAGACAGTACTTCTGCTAGCGCAACGGAGTAGAGTAGCCTACAGACTACCTTTTCATGAATTTTTCATAAATATCTTTATAGATTTCCAGCAGTGCTAAAAGTTATAATCACGTTGACAGAAGTACTGGTATTGCTCTACAGTTTTATATCATAAAGCGCCTTTTATCAATTCTACCGAACAACATATTTCCCACTCCCTCCCATGATTTTCTTACCCTTTCATATATAAAGGCACCCCACCTTCATCCAATTTCATTCACATAAACAAAAAGATTTTGCACACATTTGTCTGTCATCTGTATCCAAAGATTATATATATAAATATATATATATATATATATATATATGCACACAGTGCATCCAGAAAGTATTCATACCCCTCTTTCACTTTTTCCAAATTTTGTAATTATCTTACAGCCTATTAAATGTTTTACTCATACATAAGCATTCACACCCTTTGCTGTGATTACCATGATTAAGCTCAGTGCCATCCTATTTCAACCAATCCTTGATCCTTGAAATGTTTCTACAACTTGATTGGAGTAAATTAAATTGATTGGACATGATGAGGCACACACCTGTTCATATTAGGTCCTACAGTTGGCAGGACATGTCAGCGCACAAACCAAGTTGTGAAGTCCACAGAATTATCTGTAGCCCCCCGAGACAGGATTGTATCGAGGTACAGATGTGGGGAAGGGTCAAAGGGTCTGCAGCACAGTGGTCTCCACCATTAGCAAATGGAGGACGTTTGGTACCACTAGTACTCTTCCTGGAGCTGGACACGTGGCCAAACCAAGCAATCGGGGGAGGAAGGCCTTGGCCAGGAAGGTGACCAAGAACCTGATGGTCACTCTGACAGAGCTCCAGTGTTCCTCTGTGGCAAGAGGAGAACCTTCCAGAAAGACAACCATTTCTGCAGCACTCCACCAATAAGGCCTGTATGGTGGCGTGGCCGGATAGAAGCCAATCCTTAGTAAAAGTCACATTGCAGTCAAGAGTTTGTCAAAACACACCTGAGGGACTCTAAGACCATGAGACAAAAATTATCTGTTCTGATGAGACCAAGATTTAACTATTTTGAGTGAATGTCAAGCGTCATGTTTGGAACAAGCCAGGCAGGCTTCACCAGGCTAATAACATCCCTACAGTGAAGTACTGTGGTGGCAACATCAAGCTGTGGGGATGTTTTTTAGCAGCAGGCACTGGGGGACTAGTCAGGGTAGAGGGAAAGATGAAGGCAGCAATGTACAGAGATATCCTGGATGAAAACCTGCTCTAGAGCGCTCTTGAACTCAAGCTGGGGCAACGATTCAACTTTCAACAGGACAACAACCCTAAGCACACAGCCAAGATATTGAAGGAGTGGCTTCAGGACAACTCTGTGAATGTCCTCAAGTGGCCTAACCAGAGTTCAGACTTGAATCCCAATTAACATCTCTGGAGAGATCTGAAAATGAATGTGCACCGACTGTGCTCCAACCTGATGGAGCTTGAAAAGTGCCTCAAAGAGTAATGGGTAAGGAAGTTGGATGTGCCAAGCATTTGGTATCATATTCAAAAGACAAAGGACTGAAACTGTTGCCAAAGGTGCATCAACAAAGAATTGAGAAAAGGCTGTGAATTCTTATGCACATGTGATTTCTTAGTAATTTATTTGCATTCAATTTGAAAAAATCTCCCCAAAAATGTATGAAATAATGCTGTAACAGAATAGTGAGAGAACAGAAAGTGAAGCGCTGTGAATCATTTCCGGATGCACTGTACATCTCATTTGGGCTGGGAATGCCTTCCAACAGGAGCTGGAAAGCATTGGTGCTTGGGATAGCGATGTCTGGACTACCCTTATTAGTCTGCTGCCACTGCGACCCAGCCCAGGATAAGTGATGGAAAATGCATTGATGGATAGATAGGTGGATTCAAATTCTTGCAATTTTTCTCCAGGGTGCTCACAGAACCCAGGGTTTTCATATATAGATCACCTTCTCTCTGAGCATTTGGTTTAATGAATTTGAATCACTCAAAAAGACCAACCTCCTGAGTCTTTGGTTCCTGCTATCCCTCTTAATGGCCCATCCCACACATGCTGGTGCGTGCTCTAACTTTACTGCAAGAGCCTGCGCAAGGCAGTATTTAGCGAAACATGTGTATGTCTTGTATATTTTTGGTTCACACCAAAGCAACAAATACATCCACAAATGACCGTTTCCTTAGTAACGACACACAGTGAGCTAAAGTTAACAAAATAAATGTCATACTTAGATTCCCCTATCATGATGAACTAGTGCATGATAATCGTTTTAATTCAGCTGTGATTGGCACATAGCATACAAAGCTACTATTCCTATCAGAGATTACAACAACCAACATAAGGCCAGACTTATTACTCTGGTCAGACACATAGTAAATTTTCTATTTTGTAGAGCTAACAATCCCCATGGGAAGAACCAATAGAGAAGTCTTACGAAAGAAAGAGACTCCAAGTACAGAAATCTCATTCTGATTTAGTGTTGCACATCCTTGTGCCATAAAGCAAATTGTAACAGTTTCACTGACGGTCACAACCTGTGGCAGAGAACATTTGTGCTAAATACGAAGTCTTCAAGAGGATTGATCTGAACAGCATTTTCCCCCATTCTCCCATTGACATAACTATGCGCAAACTCTGGAGCGATATAAGCTTTAATGTCCTGCAGGTGTGGCATCTTGTATGTTATTATTGTGATGTCTTAGAGTCTAAGATGATGAAGTTGAACAAAACATCACACAGGAAGTCGTCTTACAGATAAACACCTTGACTCAGTCCTGAGGATTTCCTCTGCTCAGAGCCTGACCCCGAACATCGACGAACTTGTACAAAAGATGAGACACCACCAAGTATCAGGCTCAGTTTCAGACAAGTGAGCACCACAGAACATTCACATATTTTTAGTTTTTTATTCAGTTAAATTTTGTCTCTACAAGACGTGATTTTTCTGTGAAGGAAGTATTGTTTTGTCTGTGTGCCATAGATTTTTTTTGTTTTATTTATTTATATTTATTTTTCAGTTAATTGACTTTGAAATTACAGATAAGAGCCATGAGAAAGACTACAACTGATTATGACAACATTAATTATTCCGTAAATGTGTTCTAACGTGCATCTTGTCCGCCTGCAGGTATGTAGACTGCTGTGATTATAGTGGAGTTAAATTCCAGAGGGAGGTAGATGGGACGGACTTTTTTAAGAGCTCTAGGTCTGAAGAGCAGTGTTAGCGAGTACTGCTACATCAGTGCCCCAGAGAGAGTTAACCATCCAGTCAACCAAGTAGACCCCCCGCCTCTGCGTTTACCTGACTCCGTCGTTCTGTCCTGACGATAAATGGAAAATACAGCCAGGGTAGCAGCCGAGTCAGGCTCTGTTGGGTCTAGCCAGGTTTTAGTAAAAAGCACACAACGGTTAGCAATGTCCCGCTGGAAGTAAATCCGTACGTGTAGATCGTTCATTTTGTTATCTAAAGATTGAGCATTTGCCAGTAAAATCCTCGGTAGCAGCGGATTGCGGTGTCTCGCCCAATATCTGCGTAGGATCCCGGCATGTTTGCCTCTTTTCTCTCTTCTCCGTCGGCGTATTGGTAAACACAGCAGCGGCAGGACAAAGGGGTCGGAACAAGAACTCCGGCAAATTGAAAAGAATTTGATGCTGTCACCTAGTGGGCATGTTAAACTCACGTGGGAGAATGTAGACAAACTGCTGTATGAATGTCTAAGCATTATCCACGTTTGTGTTCGCCGAGGTGCTCACATGCTTCTATTAGATATGTTTTCTCTCGTTTAATGGGCGTTAATGATGTGTCTTTCATGAACATTTTTTTGCAACCACAATTGTGTTGGAGTCATTTGTTAATTTCGTTCAGCATAGTTAGAAAAGGATTTTTTATGTGATTGCTCGGCATAGAAAAGATAAAAGTTCTACATAGTTGTGTAGGCTGGTTACGACTGGGCCGATTCACTCAGGGTGATAAATAAGTCACCTCTAATCAGTTTCAATATATTTCTTTCAAGTGATCCTGCGAAAACGTGATTTTTTGTATTTTGCCAAACAATTACAATTTGTATATAACTTAAATATGAATTCATTCAAAATCAGGTTGTCCTATGCAGCTAAATACCAATCACACTCAAACTATAACTAAATCACTCAATATTGCAGTATTATCTGTCTAATATAATAAAATGTTTTTTGTTCGTTTGTTGCATTAATGTTTTCCTTGATCCTGATTAGTCTCCCAGTTCACCACTGGAAAACACCCCCTCAGCATGATGCTACCACCCCTTCTACTGTAGGGATGGTAATGGCCAAGTGATGAACAGTGGCTGGTTTCATTTAGACACGATGCTTATCATTCATGCCAAAGAGTTCTTTTATGGTTTCATCAGACCAGAGAATTTTGTTTCTCATGTTCTAAGTCTTTTAGGTGCTTTTTGGCAAAATCCATGTGTGCTGTCATTTCCCTTTCACTGAGGATTGGCTTCCATCTGGCGACTGTAGTATAAAAGCCTGGTTGGTGTAGTGCTGCAAAGATGGTTGTCCATCTGGAATGTTCTCCCAAATCCACAAAGGAACACTGGTGCTCTGTTAGAGTAACCATAATCACCTCCCTGACCAAGGCCCTTCTCCCCCGATTGCTAAGTTTGGCCAGGGGGGCAGCTCTAGGAAGAGTCCTGGTGGTTCCAAACTTATTCCATTTGCAATTGATGGTGACCACTCTGCTCGTTGGGACCTTCAGTGCTGCAGAAATGCTTTTGTACCCTTCCCCAGATCTGTGCCTTGATACAATCCTGTCTCGGAAGGTCTACAGACAATACCTTGGACTTCCTAACTTGGCTTGCACTCTGACATGCATGGTCAACTCTGGAACCTTAAATAAACAGGTGTGTGCTTTTCCAAATCATGCCTAAATCAATTGACTTTACCACCAGTGGACTCCAATCAAGTTCTAGAAACATCTCAAGGATGATCAGTGGAAACAGGATGTGCCTGAAATTAATTGTGAGTCTCAGCTAAGGTTTTTCTTTGTTTTTTTTAATACTATAATAATAATTTACAAATGACTTTAAAAAAATGTTTTTCACTTTGTGATTGTGCAGTAATGGATGTGGATTGTTGAGATTCTTATTTAATCAATAAAGGAATTTGGCTGTAACAATGGAAAAAGTGAAGGGATATGAAATTTGATAATGACATGTATTTAGTAATGGACGGTTACTTCCACTTGACTACTTTTACCTGTTATACAAGTAATTGTGCATATCTATTTTGTTACAAAAATAATGAGATTCAGAATTTCAGTAATTTGCAATATTTTATTATTCTAACATATGTCATGGTTTCACAACAACATTGGGACACATATTAGTCAAGGCACAGCACAAAGACAAAATCTTGTCATGGAGAATCATGTCCTTGTTTACACATGGTAACACCATGCTCACTATTATGATCTCACTAAATATAGTGTACTTCGTGTGTACACATCTGATCAATCCAACCTCTCCACATGGAACTTGTAGTGAGCTAACTTCTGTGTTTCTCTCATATCTTTGGCGTTAAACTGGCAGTGTCCTCTTTTAAGTGCAGTTCTGTCAGACAAGCTCTTCGTCTATACAGCATTTATTAAATTTAAGTCATACATTAATTTAGGCATGGTTGTGTCTGCTTCCTCATTGGGCTGACAGCTCGAAGTCTGTGCATGACAAATAACCGTCCGATTACGTAATACTGTACACACACCAATTAAATAGAAACCTTATTTTTAACATTTTTGAGATTGACTTTAGGCCGTTATAGACATCCATAGGGGTCAACATGAACTTTGAAATTAAAATTTTCTGTCCCCTCATCAAAGTGAGTATTTAGCTTGAACGTCACTTCCTTGTTCAGTGATAAAGAAGAAATACAGTTTTTAAGGTTGTTAAATTGTCCTTGTTGTGTTTTGCATGTGTCATGCACTACAATACATATGAGGAGCAAAATACACAGCCATGCTTAAGTTCAAAACCTGAGTGATGCAACACAGTAGATTTGTTATGTAATTATAAACAAATTATAATACACAGAAGTATTTTGGTAAAATTAACATCTCAGCTTAAGCGCAAGTGATTATATGTCATTTATGTCAGCAAATATTACTCTAAATTTAAGATAAAACATTTTAACATTTTAGTTTTATAGAGAAAATCTAAGTAAAAACAGTTAAATGTCAAATTGTAACTAGCATTAACTTGCCAGTTATGTAGTAAATTATATTAATCAAAATGAATAAACGTAAGTATCAACCAATGTGTATAATCCATAATGAAGTAAAAATAAATAGTAGGCTTTGGGTAAAGATTGACCAAGCACTTCCTGCTTCATCTCAGATTTCCTCAGTAGCGGATCTTGAGTTGTCAAAATGGCAATGAAATTCCAATCGCACATACAGTAAGCGCACAAGTTTCCATTCAAACAAGTCAAACTACACATTACTACTGTATTTCCTGTTTTTCCTTGAAGTTTGCTCGGTAGCCAATTTTGAGTAATCACAGCTTTTTAGCCCAATATCACTATATCGGAAACTAAGGCAATCATGAGACAGAGTTAAAGTTAACAATCATAGTTGAACAAAATGAGAGTCAAACTATTGGAGAGTCAAACTATCATAGAGTTGAGCCATCAGAGTCGTACTAGCTTTACCAATAATGCAATAGCGCTGCCCCATTAGTTAGGCTAAATCTAGGTGAGAAACACTCCAAGTTCTAGTGAAATTAAGAACAGGTTTTGTTAGACTGACTTTAAAAACAAGTCGTAATGAGACTTACATCAACTTGTGACAAAACTGACTTTACCTACATTCAACTAAGAATGACACCTTATGAAGAGAATGAAAGCAAATTTTGATCTGACTTTTAAAATAAGTCCCGACAAAAATGACACCAACTTTTGATGAGAATGAATACAAAGTTTTTTGTTCAACTGACTTTAAAAACAATTTGTAATGACAACGAAAACCACTTTTGGTTAAACTGACTTTGCCAACATGTTCTGTTTGTCACCCAAACAAGCCTATTCCCAAACTGAAAATAAAAGACCAGCAAACGCTAGGGAAGCAAGCTGGAGGTGAAGAATTTGACTGGAAGAGGACCCGTTTTTTTCCATTGAACCCGTCTTAGTTATTTCTATCCATCCATCAGCAAATACCGTTTATGCAATGCAAGGTCATGGGGGGCTGAAGCCTATCCCAGCCGACATAGGGCGAGAAGCGGGGCACACCCTGGACAGGTTGCCGGTCTATCACAGGGCTAACACATAGGCACAGGCAAAAACTCTCACTCAGATCTACAGACAATTTAGAGTCATCGATTCACTTTTGGACTGTGGGAGGAAACCCATGCCAACACGGGGAGAACATGCAAACTCCACACAGAAAAGCCCTTGGGTCAGGTGGGAGTTAAACCCGGGACCTTCTTTCTGTGAGGCAACAGTGCTAACCACTGAGCCACCGCGCTGCCCCTGTCATAGTAATTTCCTCCATCTTAAATAAATTATATTAGATTCCTTCAGACCTGAGCTTGCCGCTTTCTCTAGAGGAGTACATAGAACCAACCAAGAGCCTAGCCATAACGCAAACGTAGATATTCCACAAAGCAATAAACGAATTCTAATTTAATGTTACCACATTAACAATGTCTGGACTGTATATCCAAAAGTAAGTCTGCAAGCCTTACCCAATAACTTCTGAAGCACCTGTCCATCATAGCAGTCTTCTTCCAAGTCTTTCACGATGATCCTCTCCTCCTCCAATTCATTGTTGATCCAGTTAATCAACACCTGGATCACAGACAAAGAAAGTGCATGTAGGTATCTTACAATTTATAGCTACATATTGATTAAAGAAGTAAATAATATGGATGCCCAGAATAGACCTTTTGCAGCTCTTTGAATTTGGGGTTCTCTCTAGATGTTGGTTCTAGAAGGCTCCTCTCAGCATTCTCTAAGGAAGATTTGCCAGAAGACAAGAAACATGCAATCCAAAAAAGGATATAGATTAGGGATCCATGGATAAATGTCAGCAGACTGTTAAAATTGGGGTTGATAGTCCCTAAAGAGTATGACATTTTTCATTCCCTCTTTTAAAGTAAATTACATTCAAAATGTCATTAAAAGCAATGTTTTTCACCATTATCTTTTATCAGAGGGGGTGAATCGTTTTAAAACAAAGAGTACAAGCACTGCTAAAGGTTGTAATTTTAGTGGAAAGCCTGTAAAATATAGTCGGTAATGTTTTCGAGGGAAACAACAAAACATCACCTTTAAACATGAATTCAATCATTTGATGAAATCTTACCCAGCAGCAAGACTTCCGGGGAAATTACTTTCCATGTGGGCAGCGGGGGAGCGTCGATGACATTCTTCCTTCCCCCATGGGTATCACTCACTGGGGAGACAGGAAGTTGACACAATACATAATTGGGTACAGAAAAGGAGAACTCTAAATTAAAAGACAGAAGAAAGGAAAAAAGGAAAGAAAAGGAAAGAAGTAAGTTCTTGCTCACACCTTTTTTCTGGGTTCTCCTCTAATAAGTAGATTTAGATCTTTACCCTCTCTCTTTCTCTCTCTCTCTATCCCACACATTCACATACGTGTGCTTTGAAGTGTTGAGGCTTCGCCTAGAGATTTTTTCTGTTAAAATGTTTCTAAATGGCCATTTTGTACAAAAGCAGTTCCAAATTTCCAAAACACCCAAGTCATTGTGAAATTCATTCGATTCTCTCTTTGAACCCCAATATAATGATAATAATTCCAACTAGAAAATGCGATGTGATGCGTTGTAGTTATTAGACCGAGCTCATGTGGACTGCAGTCCAGGCCCTTTTTGTTTGCTTATTGGTGATAGATTGTTAGTACCACATCATTATAAACTAATGGTGGATAAACACATTGACTTAAAATTATTGTTTGGGCTTTCACTGAAAGTACGTTCAATATAACCCTGCCATTGTTCAAGCTTGAGCACTAAGGTTTGGGTTCTAGGCAATTTGCTGTAATTTCGTGGGTAGTCACGAATGAGTTCAGAGTTTGAAGTCAGAGTTGCATGGTTGTGGTTTTTACTCATATTTCAAAAACAGTTGACTTTCACATCTTTATGACACTTGGTTATACCAGAGTCTTTGAATTAGATTTGA
>JAVQJS010001688.1:0-13591 GCA_036024795.1 Galaxias rostratus | reverse complement strand
CCCCCCCCCCCGGCCGCTGGGTTAAACTACTGGCTGAGGTATCGGTAAACTCTCTCTCTCTCTCTCTCTCTCTCTCTCTCTCTCTCTCTCTCTCTCTCTCTCTGTCTTTGTCTCTCTCTCTCTCTCTCTCTCTCTCTCTCTCTCTCTGTGTGTCTCACTCTCTCAAAAACGCCATCTTGTCTTGCATGAGGGGAATGGTTTTTGAAATCCACCCACACACCTGGTCACATGGCTGACTTGACTTGACAGATTGTCACCAAAATACAGTAATGGGACTTTTTTTCCACCACAAAGCATCTGGTTTGGTCATGGCTGCAAAAAATGATTGACAGCTCTTAGTGGAAAGACGGAGAGTAATTTGAGTTCTGGACAAGGTCTAGAGCAGCACGTACACTGAAAACAGATGACTGACGATGTGATGTATCATAGCCGACCCAAGCTATCTTAATCTAAAAAAGTAAAATACCTAAGAAGATAGATATTTGTGAACGGGGTATTGTTGTAAGCATTGTCCCCAAAAATTCCTCTTTAACTTGTGGTGTCTGGGACAGCACAACTGGGGATATGATATGTAGCACACTTATTCCTGCCTCTGGGGTCAGAAATGCAACGGCTCCCTACTCCCTTTTTTGTATACAAAGTAGTGTTGTGTATTCTTGTATATCTCTCGTGTGTTTCCTCTCACCGACTGCAAGGTGACGCATTGGTCTAACTGCTTCTCTCAGGTGTTCAGGGGAAGGTGAAGGCATGCAGATCCCCCGGAGGTCCCCAAGGTGGAGTGCGCTGACTCGTGGCCGCGGCTGCTGAACCCCTCCACCCCTCTCTCCGCTCCCTCCCTCTCTGATGGCTCCATGGGGCTTCCTCAGCCTTAGCCTCCACTGCTGGGTCTGCGTTTGGGCAGCGGCCGAGGGCAGCCTCCCCAACGACCGGCCCGGGGGGCCCCTGGACTGGCTCCTGTCAGACAAGGGCCCCTTCCACCACTCCCCGGAGTACGCAGACTTTGTGGAGAGGAACCGTCAAGGCTTTTCCACCAGATACAAGATCTACAGGTTGGTGTGACGATGGACTCGCTTGAACGCAATAACGAGCGACGCTGAGCTCACTTTGGTTTCAAGAGTTTATAATGGTTGTCGGATGTAATAATAGTTTCAGTATTGCTTCGAGTGTTGGTCAACCTGCTTGAAAAAGTGTTTTTGTTAAGAGTGATTTATTTAGGGTATGTGTGGTGGGGGCTGTATTGTCAATGTTTGAAGAATTAAATATGCAAGATGAATATAAAGAATCACTGAAAGTTCTTACCCGACCTCTTACAAAGTGAAAATAATATTTGACTGAATAAATTGGCTGCAGTCAAATAAGGTGAAGAGAATAAATTAGTGTGGATTTGGGAGAAAAGGAGGAGGGATTGGGGAAGGGGGTAGTGGATTGGATGTGGAGTGATTGGCTTCCATCTATTTCAGCTACTTAGCTGGTGAATTGGCTTCATGCATTAGTAGTCATTACTAGTATATCAAAGAGAAAGGATTGACCATTATAAATCTGTGTCATTGAGAGAGCCAGATATGACGCCATGAAGTCTGTTTTGTGTTTCTTCAATGATCCCCCCCCCAACATACACAAAAAAAGATGAAGCCGGAGGTTTTAGCATGACACCTGCAAAGGATCGAAACAAATATAAAAATAAAAGCACCTGACGCATTGCAATGTTGAATTCTGGTATTGGATTTGCTGAAGGGTTGTTCATTATTTTGCCTGCATTCATGCAAAAAAACATTGTTTGGTGCCAATAATCCCATTACATCTGACAAATGACTGCACAGGTCTGATTTATGACTACTACATATCACATTCAGTAAAATCGCTGCTGGCCTGCCATCTATTACATTTTACAGCCTTCTCTATCTGTTTCCTCATCGCCCCAAGCAAAATGCAGACTCATACCTCCAGGTAAATAATCTTTATTAGCGCAGGGCAAATGATTCAGTAAGTTTTGTCGTGTGCCTGAAATTAGTGGCAATTGTGTCATAAATTGTGTCCGCCGTTGTCACTGAAAAAAAAGAAACGAACAGGCATGTGGAAATGGCAGACGGGGTGTTGACATCTATGGATCGGCGCAAGATGTTTTATTGCGCCGGTGAACGGCTGGCCCGTTAAGGCTTTTTAATATTTTCTCCTCTGGCGAAAGCTGGCCCATCAGAGCTGAGCTGCATGGGCGGGAAGATTAATAGTCTTATCATGTGGCCAAGTGATTAGTGGGCTCTTAATACTTATTACTCTGCATTATCACAGACTCCCCCGAGAGGCTACTGTCAGCTGCAAGGCTGTGTTTGAGGCCTGCTAGAATACAACTTCACTTGATTAACAGGGATAGTATTAAAGTGTTTCAATTTGGGGAGAAAATGCTGAGCGGTCAGCACTAAAAGAAGTTTTTGTTACCATTTTCCACTCAAATCAATAGAACCCTATTTACTCTTACCGCATGTGGCCATGAGCAAAAAAAGGCCCTACCTGCAAACGAGTGTGCAAATTCTTATTTCTGTAATGTTTACTGCATAATTCAATTGAGGGGGTTTGCAATAATGAATAACCTTCTTTGTCAATTTACCAGATGTCAGTATGTTTTAGGCCATTGATAACCAGTGTTGGTTCACATGGCCTTTCATCATAACATGAAACGCAACAGAGCTGCAATGTAAAGTAGCCTACAGGTACGGTATGTCTGCTTTGCATGATCAAAGTAACTCGGTTAAACTATGATTCAAGAGCTGGCAATATTGCACAACCACACCGGTACCAAATCGCAGGGGACCGACCCACTGCAGGTGTTCGTGATCCAGAGTGAGAGGAGCGCACAAACGCAGAGCGCCGTTTCAATACCACACGGTGGAAGATCGTTACTGATGTTTCCTGCCTGTTTCCTCCCCTTAACGTCCCCTCAGAGATTTGAAGACATCGAGGTTGGAACCTTTAACTAGACTGGAGTGTGTTCACATGGTAACACATTTAACATTACCTTTTGTGTAGCAAATGGCTTTCTGGAGCGGGAAATGGTTTCCTCTGCAGTCTGTCGTCTGAACTTTTAATTGAGCTTCAGTTTCCGTTTTATTCAGCTATTTTTCTTCTACTGATTGTAGCTTATGAAAAGGGTCCTCTTCTAAGCTCTGAGTTTGTTTATTGGCTTCTCTTCTTTTTTTTGTGCATCTATCGCTTTCACCAAAAAAAAAAACATAATTTCTTCACCAAACCGACTGAGGGATGGAAAGTGACAATATTATTTTTGTTGCCTAGGTTCTTCTCCTGAGGAGTTTGGATCTCCGCTAAATTCTCGTAATGCTCTACGACAGACAGAAGATGAATTACCAGAAGTGGTGCTTCTGGTTACATTGGTGTGTGTGTGTGTGTGTGAGGGAGTGTGTGTATGTGTGTGTGTGTGCGTGTGTGTCCGTGGCTCCATGTAGGGGTAATGAAACCTCACCATCTCATCCCTCTTTCAATTTCCCCCCTCTTTTGCTGATTGAATTTGAAAGAATTTTAATGACTCCTCTATAAGAAATGGGGCCTCTTCTTTGACTTTCGGGAGTCTCTGGAGAAGATTATGTTTGGCGTGTGAACGCCATGGCTCCCACTGTCAATACAAAGAGGGACTCCTGCTCGTACCACCTGCCCAATTCGACGCATTGCCAAACGGAAGGTTTGCTGTTTGTTGTGGATTTTTGCTAATGCTATGAATCTGTTGCTGCTGGATGACAGGGACTCTGTTGATTTGGTTCGGTGTGCAAAGTCACATTCTACAAGTCATGCTATGAAATACAGCAGGCCTGCAAATGGCAAGTTGAGTAAGGATATAATTAAAGCGGCAGTTGAACTAAACAGCTGATGGCGCCACCATAGGAATGATAACAACAATGACTAGCCGTTTCCCAGAGAAGACTGCAGCCCCCCCAAAAAACCCATCTCAACACAGTCAAACCCATTTCATTTCCTTTTCCTTCCCTTTTGGACGAGGCTTTTGGCCTATCAGGGGTTTAAGATAAGACGGGGGCTAGCTTATCACAGTCAACGATAACTGAGGGAACGGGAAACAGAGGGGATTGGTGGATACACTTTCTGTACCTGTTCCTCGTCCCTGTTCTCTGTGTCCCTCTCACTCTCTGCCCTTACGTGCTGTGGCTTTGAACAACTTCGATTTCCCACGGCGTAGAGGAGTAGGACTCTGGGAAACTAGTGTCCCCATTGAAGGGGTCACGGGTTTCATCGTGAAACGCAGTTCAGATTAATGGCAGCAGCCATTAACATACCCAACCGAAAAAAAGGGCAAACGTTCATTTTGTTTTTCGGCCATAGTTTCTCAGACAGGGTCTCTTTATTATTATTATTATTTTTGTCATGTTATCCATTGTTTATATTGTGAAGCGACTTTGGGTGTATCTATATAAATAAAATTATTCATTATTATTATTATTACTGGATATGAATACGGTATACCAGCATCGTATTCTAGCACTTTGCGTAAGATTTTAGCACTGTTTAAATGACTATGTAATAGCCTTATGAAAGGCCACCCATTTGAAATGTTTACACGTAACCTTGTGCCCTCCATGAGACTCAGGTTGAAAGCAGGGGTTTACCTTGAATCAATCAATCAAAACAGCTGGCTGTTTGGGCTTTCCTCATTACTCTTCTTTAATGTGATAGATACCCTTTCAAAAGGCCACCCTCTATCCATCCATCATCAACAGCCAAGGTTGCCCAACCTTTTCTTGTTACAGCAGTCAAGCCTTCACTTCAAAGTGCTAGGCACCATTTCAGCAGTGTGACATTTAGACTGCTTTTAGATCTGCATGTGGCTAAAACAAGTGAACGTCGGCTGAATCTACACAATGTACCAAGTCTTGCATTGAAGGCTGCGGAACAATGTTTTTTTTGGTTTTATATTTTGCGTGGGCAAAAGCTGGCAAACTAGTTTGCTCCGATTAACAGAACATCTAGATGGATATACATTTTTTCAATAACACTAACAATAAGTTACAGTAACCAACTTAACTAGACTATATCATTTTAGTTGTTTGTTGTCCTTTTTAAGGTATTGTTTCATCATTGTAAATCTTGAGCAAGACGTCAATTATTGGGATATTTATGTGTCTTGTTTCCCTGTCATTTCATATTCTATCATGATGTGTTTATTAAGGAGAGCACCTGTCAGCTTCTTATTTTGAGGCCACAGTCCAGGACACATTAATCTTCCAAATGGTGCCTGGTCATAGAAAAAAATATATATCCCTTCTCTCTTTCTCCCTCTCTCGCTCTCTCTCTCTCTCTCTCTCTCTGTATCTCTCTGTATCTCTCTCTCTCTGTATCTCTCTCTCTCTGTATCTCTCTCTCGCTCTGTATCTCTCTCTCTCTGTATCTCTTGCAGACTTTCTTCCATATTACTCTCTTTCTTTCCGATTTCCCTTTTTGTCAGAACTTTAAGCTAATGATGAAGTGGCGCTATGAAACCTCTACCCACAAAGCCTCTGCCTTACCTTGCTAGACGGAGGTTAATAAAAGTGCATCATTAGTTACTGTCTTGTTTTGTCAAAACAAGTTTTTCAGTGGCTTCTCTTTTGTTTCACGCTCTGCAGGGAGTTTGGAAGATGGAAAGTGAATAACTTGGCTGTGGAAAGGAGAGATTTCCTCGAGTCTCCGTTGCCTCTGACCACTGAGTTTATCCGAAACATTAGACTCCTGGGTCGACGACCAACCTTACAAATGATCACTGAAAACCTGATCCGAAAGTATGGGACCCACTTCCTGCTGTCAGCTACCCTTGGAGGTAAACATGACATTATGTGTAGCCTGTACCTGTTTTCCCTGAGATCATACCTTAAAAAATATATTAATACTGTGGGTGTAATGGGATTTAAAATGTATTTTGCACTTACACTACACGGATAAGCAAGTAAACCCAACACAAATAGGTGTGCCGTTTGGTGAGCAGTGCATCTGGAAATCTAACAAAGAGGCAAGAATAAACGGAAAGCCATTTTTACCTTTTCAAAACTCCATTACATCGAGACTTGCACAGCTATTGGTGGACACGGAGAGGATGGTTACTGAGGCAAGGCCCATTTTAGTGCCAGTGATCCAGGCATATCTGGGGGAAAAAAACATTTAAAATGGGTTTCCTTTTAGAGAGCTGTGTTTGTCGATTATTTTAGCCGCCATCGCTGGTGCCTGAAAGGTCACAATTATGAGTGGCTTCATATGATGCTGAAGACCTCCTCCCCAGCTGGACAAGGAGAAGCAGCCTCCACACTCTAGCACACAACCAATTTAGAGTGTTAGTGTATGAAGAAATTAAAATGAGGAACGAGTCTTGGGTTGGTGCCAGCCATGTACCAGAAGGTTTATAAATGGATTGCCTGTCTATGCTCAGGAACATATGGACTTCATGAAATGAATAAATAGCATTAAAAGTACACTGGCCTAGAGCTACCCCAAGGAAACACAACCCTGTTAAACTCTGTTCCGTTACAGCTGCATTCCCCAACCAAAATATAAACCTGTGAAGAAACGTTCGCAGGGCCTCAGAGGAGAAAAGTATCAAATGTAATTGCTGACTTCCTGGTGTGCTTTGATGTTATTATTATAAACGTGATTCATTAACTGGTGCACCGGGAATCTATCAACTCCGTCAAAGATTTCCTTGACTGAATATGCAAGAATAAAAAAGTGTTCCTGTTATTTAAAATGCTTTCAATCTCCTTGCTCGGCTTCACCTGCAGGTGAAGAGGCCTTAACAATATTTGTGGACAAAAGGAAACTAAGTAAGAAAGCCGAGGGGAGCGATTATTCTGGTAACTCCTCCACTGTGACTCTGGAGGCTCTGCACCAGCTGGCTGCCTCCTACTTCGTTGACAGAGAGAGCACCCTTCGCAAGCTGCACCACATTCAGATAGCATCCACTGCCATCAAGGTAAACACCAGACGTTTTTTATGCCCTCCTTTTGTAGTGAAAAACCCACACATTTTACATGTTCATATTTATGAATACATTAGGGCAACATGAACTTGTTGAAAAAAAAATTATGTTTGTGGTAGAATAAGTTAATATTGTGACAGGTGACCCAATGCCATCTTCAGACTAGAGGGAGAAGGTGAGAAGTCAAATGAGAACAGTTTCTCGGGCAATTCAGCATAGAAAGTAGCTTATTGTAGAGGGAGAAAATGCATTTCGGTTGCATCGCTCATGTTTAAGCTCTGTCCCCGGATAGGAAAGCATTTTGGGAGGTTGAACATTTCCATCATAGCTAAGGTTCGTACGTCTCGCCAAAATGGTTTGTCTATCCGGTGGCTTGGGAGTTGCTGTTTTGTCAAAAAGAGAGACGGCTTTTATGTTTCACAAGACAGACATCCAGCGTGACTGACAGGTGAGAGCAGAGAGGCGTGTGAGTTCAGCTCTGCCACAGGTGGAGGCTGAATTGCAGTGGCGCTGCCTGATTCCTCAACACGCGCATCATTTCCACTGGGCGTCGACCCCCACGCTCATGAGACAGCCAAAGCTAAGCGTTCAGCTGTATGAATCTGAAATTGAACAGGTTCAGGGGAGGCGGCAGGAGCAGTGGCCCCCTGCTGCCACTGTGTGGAGGGGAAATTTAGCAGCTCATTTTGGAGGAAAAGCCTGTTAGCGTTCCGGTGTGCAGGGCTTTGACTCCGCAAATGCGAGCCCTCCTAAAGAAGTCACGGCGTGCCACGGTTCCACCGTGGAGAACAGGTTGTTTGTATAATGAGTAATGGCTCAAGCTGTTGCAAAGCGGCGGGGATCATTTTTGTTATGATTTGACAATTTCCCAGACTGAATCGATACCGATATCCCCAGCTGACCCGAGTGATTGTTGTGAGGGTGGCTGCGAACCTGATGAACAGTCAGACAAAACTTTAAAGCAGCAGGAACCTCCTAGCGCTGCGGCGAGTGATATTTATTTTCCCTGACAGATTGTTATTACTGTCAACCATGTTTTTCTATTTTTACTTTATTTTGTGATACCATGTGATTCTTCTTTTGGCTGTGTTGACAAAGAACTTAAACGAAATTGATCAACACTTTTCGCTTTAAAGTGGCAATGGAGGGGTAATCAATGAGGTGCTCCGTTTGTGAAAACAATGCTCATTGATGGTTAAAAGTATCAGCCTTTGTCACAAACCCCTAAAATGACGGCAAGCGACGACACAGGCGGCCAATAACGTGGCATTAGGCCTTTTCTAATATAACATAATGTATTCGCAATGAATAGCAGCTGCTATCCAAAGAGGAAATTGAATACCCTGCTCATCAGTCAAAGCTCTGCCTTATGGGATATCATATGGCATATCAAATATTGTTTCATATAGATTCAATATTCAAGTGTCTCTGAAACTCGGGTTTGTACCTAATTTCCTCCTATCAGTGTCTTCTGTACAATCTCATATGAGGGGATTGTGTGATTTATAATATGGTGTCGATATGAAGCCAGGGAGGAATGGCACACAGATGGCCTCCACACTCCAGTTTGTTGGGCATATTTATCATTTGTATGAACTAAATATGGGGGGGGGGGCATTTTGGGTTAGACAAGTCACTTGAGGATTTTCTTTGTGTCGTTGGCCTGAGGTTCCAGGCCCTACAGTGCTATTTGATTGGGTTACTGATGGACTGACCCACGTTGTCGCGCCACATTCATCTGTCCCCTCGCTCCGACAACCTTCTGACAAGCGAGACCTGGACAGATCGCCGGTCTAACTAGAGTGTCTCACTCCGCGCAAAGAAAGAAAAACGAGAATCAATTACGTGCTCCGCACCATGTCACAGCCACAGAGGGAGGGATTGGGATTGAGAGCTGTTGTTGAAAACAAAGGTGAAACAAATGGGCTGGCGGATGCAGATGTTTAGTCAATGGGCTGTCTCATTCTGTGGGTGAAGAGTCCTCCAATTATCTTTCTGTCTCATCAATTAGAAAGGTAGAGCCAGTAAGCATTCGCCAGCTTTTAATGCAAGAAAGTGGGAAAAGTATGCTCTAAAGTCTTTCCATAATAAGAAAAATACATTATATCAGAAAATGAATGCTTCTGCATTTAATGCCAATATTCGGAAGAAGAAGGGCTTAAACAGTAACCACCCTATTAAAAATATCTTTCTTGAACAGAGTGGAAATCCTTTTGAAGTATGTTTTTGTAACTTCACATTCTTTATTTTTTACTATATTTGTACTATATTTACAAAATTGTATTCTTTATCTTTGTTCAAAGTATAAATGAATATAACTTAGAACTTAGAACTTTAATTCCCTCCGGAAAAAAAAGAACAATATTCTGTCCAACAATTTTCTGTATTGTTCATGTCTGAGAGGTCTGTGTATTAAAGCCATTGATATATGTTGTTGTCCAGGTAACAGAGACTCGAACAGGTCCTCTTGGCTGCAGTAACTATGACAACCTTGATTCTGTAAGCTCTGTGTTAGTGCAGAGTCCCGAAAACAAAGTTCACCTCCAAGGTTAGATTTTGTTCACATACTATTCTTTTGTATTTTTTGCATGCAATACTTTTTGTGATGCAATGCAATGAACACTAATTGGGGTTCTGCAGTGAGATTCAAAGACAGATTGTATGTTTTTTTTCCCACCCTCTTTGTTTTACAGGTCTGCAGGTTATTCTACCTAACTACATGAGGGATAGTTTTGTCCAAGCAGCACTTAGTTACATTGCTTGCAATGGAGAAGGGGATTTTGTTTGCAAGGACAATGACTGCTGGTGCAAGTGTGACCCCAGGTTCCCAGAGTGCAACTGCCCCTATATGGACATTCAAGCTATGGAGGACAGCTTGCAACGAATAATAGAGACTTGGAGCATACTCTATAAGGAGTTTGAAGATTCAGGTACGTTCTGAAACACAGCATGATACCACACATTCAGATCTGTTGTTACAGTATGTCAGGTTCCAGGTGTTACCTTGACTGCGAGTGCGCTCATTAATCAAGCGATATTATGTGATTTAGAACTAGAAGTGTTTTATTGGATGACACACAATTAAAAGTGCAAAGAGTATTTTCTCTGTGTTCTCGAGATGCTGTGATTTATACAGGCTAAGCTGTGTGAATGGTAATGGCTGGCTGTGAATTCTGTTACTTGGCACACAATCTGTATCCCACAAATCAACTGGCAGACAAGATTGGAATTAAACAAATAATGTCCCTGCACAGGTAGTTTACAATATGACGGGAGCAGATGAATAAGCTATAAAACACATTTACCGCAGTTCCAGCATTTCGCGTCATTGTAAAACAGAGCATGAATGAGAGCACTTAGCATAATGTTTAGGGATTATTGCTGTGCTAGGTCACCCTGTTGGAGTTATTATAGCCAGGCTGATATCAATATGGGAAATATCTGTAAGTGCAATTACTTTCAAACTTTGTATTTAAAGAACAAGTCAGGGGAAAGGGCAGGGACGTGCCAGGAATACAAAGTTTTCTCAAGTGTTATAAATGTGTCCTTCAATGACACTCAACATTCTGCAAGATCAGCAAAATCATATGCCAGGAGGAGAAGGTAGAATAACCCATTCACGTAGTGTTGAATCCCCTTTTAGGCGTGAAATTTCTTTAACTTTTTAACATTTTGTGGGTGTAGCTCATTGTGAAAAGTTCTGATCGGCCAAGGTTGACAGAAAACACACGTTTCCGTTGGTTACAGACGAGTTCAAGACGTTCATGACGAGGCTCCCGCAGAACTTCTTCCTGAACGTGTCGACCATTCAGCACCTTTGGTCACTGGATGGTGTGTTCCAGTGGCGCTACGAGCAGCTGGAGAACAGCATGCGAGGGCTCTTCAGACGAGCTCAACGAGTCGTGTTCAAGCTCTTCAGCCTCAGTAAGAGGTGTCAGAGACAACCCCATATCCGCCTGCCCAGGGAACGGTGAGCCTTGCCCTTAAAAATACGTTCCCTTCGCAGCAGTAACAAATTGCACTTTAACCACTGATCCAGGAAGTTGATTATGCCCTTCACTCCCTTTGTGAGTATGAGAGTCATCCCATCCAACCTGTGTTTATCTACGTTATTGCTGTTGTAAAAAGCATGAAACGTTTTAGGGATGGAGTTGAAATCTCCTTGGATAGTGGAGATTGGGAATATACTGTTTGTCAGTTTGCCTGGGAGTGAAGCAGAGTGTTTGAAAGGCACCCCTATAAATTCCATTCACTGCACTCCAGACGGATGAAAGATATGTGATTGATTTTGCTTCCTGGGGCCAGTCTCACTGCGCAGACAATTATGAACGAATAATCCACAAGGGAGGAAAGAGTTTTTGATTTTTGAGGCGCACAATTTGATAAGGCCTACGAGTTGCATGAAACTATTTTAGGCTCAAAGTTTAACCATTAGGCGTAATGATGTGCCAAGTAACTTTTTCTGTCTTGTTCCATAAATACTTTTATACACAATGGCATGATTATCTAATTTGGCCTTGTAATCTGCGGTTGAAACTCCTTACTGCAGGTCGGAGTTGTGTGTGCATTTTATGTTGATGGAAGTGTGTATATATACTATATATATATATATATATATATATATATACTGTATAGATTCCACATTTGTTTGGGTAAAAAACAATCCTTTATTTCAATGGGTGCATGTATCTTTCATCTCAGACCGCAGTCATACTGGTTGAGTCATCTCCAATCACTCCTCTACTGCTCGGAGAACAACCAGCTGGGTGCTTTTTCCGAGGAGCTGCACAGCTGTACCTGCAGCTATGAGCACAGCCCCTGTCAGCTCCCTCCCCCGTGCTCCATTGGCGAAGGGCCCGCCTGTGCTGCGTGCGCGCCGGACAACCACACCCGCTGTGGGAGCTGCAACGCCGGGTATGCCCTGACCCAAGGGGGCTGCAGACCAATGGTGGCAGACTCCACAGAGAACTACCTGGGGTTTGAGACAGATCTCCAGGACTTGGAGTTGCGCTACTTGCTACAGAGAGCTGACCGAAGACTGGAGGTAGTGTTTATTTCCCCAAAATTATTTCATTTGAATTAGATAGTAAAATACTTCCATAATGCTATTGATGGTTTCATTATTATTATTATTGTTAATTTCATTCTGTGAAATGGTTTGTGCACATGTACGTTTAGGTGCATGCCATCTTCATCAGCAATGACATGCGTCTGAACAGTTGGTTCGATCCGTCTTGGAGAAAAAGAATGCTGCTAACCCTGAAGAGTAACAAATATAAGTCCAACCTGGTCCACATGCTACTCGGTGTGTCTCTCCAAGTTTGCCTTACCAAGAACAGCACCCTGGAGCCCGCGCTCACCCTCTACATCAACCCATTCGGAGGGAGTCACTCTGAGAGCTGGTACATCCCTGTGAGTGAGAACAGTTTCCCCGACTGGCATGCCACCAAGCTAGACCTGCCCCTGGAGTGCTACAACTGGACCCTGACGCTGGGTAACAAGTGGAAGACTTTCTTCGAGACCATCCATATTTACCTGAGGAGCAGGATAAAGACGCAGAGCGGAGCGCCGGGGAATGACAGCATTTACTACGAACCATTAGAAATGTTGGATCCTGCTCGAAATCTGGGCTACATGAAGATAAATAGCATCCAGGTGTTTGGTTATAGCATGCACTTTGATCCAGAAGCAATCCGTGACCTGATCCTCCAGTTGGACTACCCGTACACCCAGGGATCCCAGGACACTGCCATGCTGCAACTGCTGGAGATCAGAGACCGGGTCAACCGCCTTTCTCCCACTGGTCAGCCCAGACTGGACCTGTTTGCCTGTCTCCTCCGACACCGACTCAAACTCACCGCCAGCGAGGTTGTCCGGATCCATGGCTCCCTACAGGCGTTCAGCTCACGTCTGCCTAACTCTTTGGATTACGAGACCACCAAGCTGTGTAGTTAACAGGTGGTAAGGGGGACTCTGGGCTCTTAATGGCTGAGTGGAGACCATTAATTTTACCCTGCAACTATGTTTTAGTTTTTCTGGCTATGGCTCTCTGGATAACTGTAGCAACTATGTGGTTGACTTCAAGGAGACATATTTGGACAGTTGGTGAATGTATTGGTCTGGCTCTATGGCTTATTGTGTTATTGTCTGTAATGGACTGTTTAGGTTTGACCAGATTAAATAGACCAACACAAACAACTAGAAAAACTACAACAATACTAATGTGAAATTCTCTGTAAATCAATTTTGCCATCTTGTAAGTCGACCCACCTCATTTATACAATATTTCCTGAAACCAAAAGAAGCTAACTTTTAACATAAATGGGGCAGTATGTTTGTTTGTAACTTTTTTGATATGTTATCTCGATTCAGTGACTGTGCACTTTCCTTGAAGACAAGATTACAGTGGTGTTAGTCCGTTTTTGTACATACATTGTTATTAAAAGATCATGCTGGTACAGAGACACTGGAGGTATTTTTAGATTATTATTGCTGAGCTGCAGCAATGATTTGACCCTGTTGGAAAAATAATCAAAATTCACAAACCGCTTCAATTTAAGATAAGTAAGAAATGGATTGATCCAATGCATATGACTTTAGAGTACGTTTTATTTGTTTCATGTCGTT
>JAVQJS010001661.1:7500-16822 GCA_036024795.1 Galaxias rostratus | reverse complement strand
CAAAGCGTTACGTTACTACACACACACACACACACACACACACACACACACACACACACACACACACACACACACACACACACACACACACACGGGGGTCTGCATGGACAGCTCTTCTGAACAGACCAACTTGGGGTGTATTTGCAGTCTGCATCAGTTCAACGTGAACTCCCTTAATCCTAAACCCACTCCTCGAGAGATCCCCAGAAATCAATCAATATCCGTATAGACCATGCTGATAATTCTAGATCTAGTCCGAGTTGAGAACCTGAGGCTGGACACCAGAGATAAAGAATCAGCCTTCAGTAGACCCGGGTCTCTGGGGCCCACACACAGCGCAAAGCCAACCAGGACCAGACAAGCCAAGCCAAAAACCACCCCATTGCCTGTTCCCATATCTCAGTCATGCATCTAGCATCTGTGCCTTGGGGCGTTCCCATGCAAACGGGCACAGGCACAAAAGCGCACGCACTGGCACACACTTCCGTCGCTTCCAACCCCTTGTGCCTCCGCGGACCGGAAACCCCACGCTCTGTCTATCCTCATTGTTCTCCCTCCATCTCAGCATCAGCGTGTGAAAACCACAGGGGGACGGCGATATCAAAATAGACGGGACCTTTAAACGCCCACCAGAGAGAGAGAGAGTCCATCGGCTCCACGGAATACCAATCCCAATCGAATCCCCAGCGGGGGCCGGAAGCCACACGGACGACTTACAATAGGCTTCCCATGTATCCACCCGCACAGCCAGCGAGGACGACGAAACATATCACTGTCTGTGTGGGGGAGTGGTGTGCAACACATTGTGTGGCTGGGCTAACAGGAACAGCACTCTACAGACCACGCAGTGGAGCAGAACGGACGGACAGTTAAGACCCGAAGAGAACGGGAAGGAGAGGACGGGGGGGAGGGATGAGAAGCCCTGCCCGCTAGAGGAAAGAATGGGACTATGAAGTAGAGCAGCACGACGCGTGACAAAGAGAGAGGGAGAAAGAAGGAAGAATAGCGCTGCACAGGACAGACAGACACACACCCTGGATGACAGATACGCAATATGAACAAACCGCATATGGAACACACACACACACGCACACACACACGCACACACGCACACACGCACACACACACACACACACACACACACACACACACACACACACACACACTCCTTGCAGAGTCGCGCGGTGTGCCACCCAGCAGTGTTGAGTGCATAGCTCGTATGTTCACAGCCAAGCATTTGAATGAAAACACCGACCCCCGACAGCCCATAATACTCACAGTGACTTTGTGCTCTCCGGTGAGGTTGGGCCACTCACACAGCAGCTGGCTCTCAGACAGGGTGAGGACACAGGGTGTGTCTCCGATCAGCACCGTGTAGTTCAGCCGGGCGTTGCCAGGCACCGCTGGGATCAGGTTCTTACCCTGGACAGGACGGACACACACGCACGCATACACACACACACACACACACCTTGTTAGGACAGGGCAAAGGAGATCGTGTCAAACTAAACTACACAGGGGATCCCAGGATCATATTCATGTACTACACCCTTCTGTTAATTCATAGCTTTCTCGTTAACGCACACAGACTCACTCACACATTTCTGTCCATAGCTACCACAACCAATGTTGCAGACACAAACACATATGCTGGTGTGGACACACACGCACGCATGCACAGCGCTGTAGTGCTCCTCTATTCTATAAATAAATGAATGAGCGACAGTAAACAACCGGCAAGGAGGGCACACACTAAGAAGGCTTCCAGCATCTCCAGATGACAGGCGTTCCTAGTCCCCACCCCATCCCACCTCCACCCCGACAAAGGGAAGCCCCAGCACGCAGCAGGCCCAACTAGTCAACCTCCAAACGGGTCTGAGGAATGGGTGACGTTTAGTTCAGCCTAGAACCCCGGTTTTTCTCCGCCTCTGGTTGGCCGAGGGGGGACCAATTAGAGTGGTAAATAAAACCCTCCAAACAGCCCCCCCCCTTACCCAGCAGGCTTCGTAGGGGGAGGAATTAATTGCTCGGAAAATCTGATGCACGTCTAATTTATCCGCAATTTTTTAATAGGATGCCACTTTTTTTTTTCAAGGAGCAAAGGAAGATAGGGCCAATCAAAGATTCCATTATCCAAATCTTTATATAAGTTATGAGGCTCACAAAATCTGCATTCCCAAAGCTACCCTTTTTGATTGGCTGTAAGGGGGGGAAAGGCTTTATTTTCACCATGAAATAGTGTGATTATTCTTTCTCTCTCACGAAAGGCTTTGAAGTTCAAGCATTCAAGCAGAGAGGTGAAATGACAAAATAGCGTGTGCCGGAAGGGAAGAGGTTAGATATATATATTTGCATTTTTTCCCTCTGTCTCTCTGGATTCAAAGGCTGAGGGAAAAGGGCTTGAGAGTGGGAGCAAACACGTGTCGGGGAACATCCCTCTGAACCTCTGTCTGAAGAGAGGCTACACAGGAGGCACCTGTTTCTAAGCACAGCTCCCCTTTCCCGCACTGTTCCTCAAGCCACACTTTCCTCTCGCCAGGGGTAAACGGTAAGGCCATTGGAGGAGAAGGGAGGGGGTGCAGAAGGCACATCTTCCTGGATGTGTCCAATCGCAAAATGGCGGTTATTGAAAGACCATTGCTCCGTGGAAGGAGGAGACGGGATGCGAATAAAACATCGGCTGCATCGATCTCAGTGACGGAACGCGCCGGAAGCCATCTCTATGCAATGTCACTGCCTGTTGTTTACCAAGTATCAGAGTCTGTATGGGAGAGCAGAGCCAATTTCTCTGAAACAAGGCCACTATTAAGATCAAGATGTGAACATACTACTAAGTTATAACAGACTTTCACCATTTTCCTTCAAACCGATGACTATGATGAAAACCAAATAACCTCCATTGCCAATGTGGGGCCCTCTTTAAAGAGACTCTATCTCCGCCATGGGTCCTTCTTTAAATAGACCCTCGACCTCCGCTGTGAGGCCCTCTTTAAAGAGACTCTCCACTACTGCCGTGGGGCCCTCTTCAAAGAGACCCTCTACCTCCACCTGCGCCATGGGGCCTAACCACCTCCAGCCTCAGCCTGCCCCGTGGGGCCACTTCTCTTACCTTGAGTATGAGCGGGGAGCTGGGCTTGAGCTCCAACACACCGGTGGGGCTGAGTGGCTCAAACACGGGGTCCGGGTGGTAGCTGAAGGTGGCGTTGATCACCAGCGTGGAGCGCACGTCGTCCATGACGAAGCCCACCTCGTCGGGGGCGCTGCCTGCCTCGGAGAAGCCCTTCTCGGAGCCCGCCACGGAGGGGGCCAGGCACACCATCACCGTGTTGTTGAGGACCGTGCAGTTCTGGGTGGAGGGAAGGGAGGGAGGAGGGGGACAGCGTTGAGTGTTGCCATACGTTTCCCACAGAAAGGGAGCGTGTGCTTTCCATTTGACGGATCTCCTAATGTGTTTGTTCGGCTCCCTCTGATTGTGTTCTGATTCCCTTCAATGGAAAAATCACTTCACCCTCTCAGTCATTAAGCCACTCCACAACGTGGCGGCACCCCGCCTCCGTCGCCCGCTAATTCATCAGCGGCGGGGCCTAATCGGGCAGAGTGCGCGAAGAGTTAACCGAGGCACGGTGCTCATGTCAGCCGCCATTGTGCGACGTGTGTGAGATTAACGGACTCCATAATGACATAATGAAGAAGGGAAGGTTTAATAACATCAGTAATCAGGGCAGACATCATCTACCCCTGTCTCCCCTGGGGGCGGGACAATCCACTCGCTCGTCAATCAAAACACAGGCAAGCGCCGTCGCCACAGACGGAGGACAGCGGTGAACGCCAACAACACAACAGGCTGGAGAACTGGCTGCTCTCCTGGCAGCCTGTAGCACGCTAGCTAACACACGCTGGTTTATTAAGTCGGTCTGAAACCGACCCAAATGAAGGGAAAGTACAGTCAAACAGAATACGATTAATGTGTAAGTGTAAATATTTTTAAGGAGACATGGAAATGGTAGGGAACGTGTGTCCGGGGACAAAGAAAAAGCTTTTCTCCCGGTAAAAGAGGAGAGGCTGGGGGGGATGGTGGACGGGGAGAAAGGGTAGACTAGCCCCGTGGTGCTAGGTGAAGAGGGGGATTTGCCAGGAAGGCTTTATTGCTGGTTGACATTTCAAAGGTTAAACTGCTGAAAGGAGATTGAACATCAAAAACACTCATAAATAGACCCAGGGCTGGCTGACCGTTGGGTCAGGTGTGAGCGGATCTGTGTGTGTCTGTGTGTGTGTGTTTGCACACGCACGCACAAGTGCCTACGTCTTGTGTACAGACATATCTGTCTTACCATGTGTGCTGGTGCGTGCGTGCGTGCGTGTGTCTGATTCCATATCCTGAAAGCTGAACGCTTTCTTATTTCTCCCTTGCCTTAGTTACTATCTGTCTTCTTAAACATCAGGGTTAATACTGTTGGTCTTAATACTTACGTTGACAGATTGGGCCGATCCATACTTGGCTCTCATCTTGGGTTCTCTTATGGTTGCCAGGTTGGTGCCAGTGATAGTCAATAGGGTTCCGCCACTATAAAACACAAAGGAAGACTGTTTCAGCCACAAACAAAACTAGCCATATTTTGGTTACATATTTGTAGACCTTTAAAAATGCCTGTATAAAGTTCACATTCAAAATGTACATTAATATCACAAAAATACAACTACAAATTCTCAATTACATTTAATTATAATAATAATAATATAATAAAATAATCTGAGGAAAATGCCAAAACAGTCGTGTCTTTCTCACTGACACTTTCCTAGGTCTTTTCACGGCGTCCATTTCAGATCATCACAGGGGAGACTAAACGCGCTACCCGGGGCTTCAGAGCTAACTCAGTCTACTCTTGTGGAGCTTCAGGAGATCCCTCAGAGATATCTGGAGATCATCTCGGAAGTGCAGCCTCTACTGAATAACTTACATCCTATTACTTCAGTAGATGACTCGGGGATATCTGGAGATCCCCTCTAATGTGCAGCCTTCACTATTTTGTATTTATAAAGGCACACGGCTGCCTTCTCAGCTGCTAATTGCGCGTGCCATTTTACGACGCTGTCCCCATATGGCCTTTGCTCTGGTGATGAATGGCCACAGGCCACAGTCACTTTCCCGCCAAACAGGCTCTGTCCGCGCACACGGCCCTTCATGGACTGAACTCATCCTGGGAGGGAGGGATCCGCATGGCAAGCCCCCCTGACATGGCAGGGTGCCCGCTGAGATGGGAAGGGAAGCCACGGGCCTCTCTTTGAGACACGGCCGAAGCGACAATGTGTCACATTGGGCCACGATGCATGAGAGGACAACGCTGAATAGTCTGTTGGTAGCTGACGCTAACCCTTATCTAAATTCAGGCCCCAAAGAAATCTAGACAAAAGTAGCCCTCACATCTGTTGACATATCTTAAGCAGACATTTATTTTGTGCATGTGTGTGTGATTGAAGCAGACGCTAAGGAAAACAGATGCTTAAAACATGGCTGCCATCTCGTGCGCGCCAGTATCTACTCTCTCCAAGGACGTGTCCGGGCCAGGGAGAAACTAGCCAAACCCTCATCTATTGAGAAGATAGAGGTGTGTGCGTGAAGGCAACCAAAAACCTAGGCCAGCTATAGAAACATCCATACGTTGCGGGACCTGCCGTGCTTTGAACCGGGCCAGATGGAGCTGGTGTCTGGGGAGTGGAGGCTAGGCCAGCCCTGGCTTCAGATTTGAGGCCTCATTTTGCCACTGAGGGGTGGGGGTGGTGCTGGCAGGGGGCAAGATGAATCCGATTGAACTTTGGCGAGGCGGAGGACGGGACAGGGGCTTGTGTGGCTGGTGGGGGAAGGCAGGCAGCTGTGATGCTGTGCGGTTTGGGACCAGAGAAAAGACAAAGAGTTCACTCAGTGTTCCTGATTCTGGCCTCCTAAAACACCACACTCTCTTAAAATGGATGAATGTTAGCAATCGTATGGAAGGATTGCCTTCGTAAACCAGCGACTGGCTGGGGACAGCCCTGAGAAACAGGGAGTTTTCTTTCTTTTCGTGTCACATTTGGGTTCCAGCTAGACTGTGTTGACATTTGGTAAAAGCTCTGGAACGAGGGTCACTGCAGGGGACGTGGGGACAAGATTGCTTGGTGAACAGCCTCGGCAAGGGCCCGGGGGGGAGGGGGGGCGTGCCCCGAGAACGACAGCGCGGCGACAAGCCAGCGGGGTCATCCCCCCTGAGGCTAACGCTAACACTTTCATCTTTTTCATTCCCCACTTTTTTGATTCCTCCTCTTTTCCTCACTCCACACGTCCCTTACCAAATGAGAGTTCTCGTTTGCCAACACCTCTGTCCGTGATAGGCGCCCTCTTGGTCCCCACTGAGGGTAAAGCTCTTTTTCACCTCAGAGCCTTGCAATGTTGTCAAGTGATTCATTTCAGTTCCCTGGCGACCATTTTGTTTAGCGGGTAATGTTTTTTTTTGTGTCCTGTGAGATTTGTTAGCAAATCAGAATCCTATTCTTCAACCTTTCTAACAATGTACATTAACCAACTTTGAGAGTTTGTAACAACATAAATAAATTACATTGACACCTTTCCAAGCATTTGCAGTAGTAGCATGCAGAAAAGGATTAGTGGAAATACATGATCTAAATATACACATTATTCAATATCAACAGAGTGGAGAACTTCTTCCAACAACTGTTGAGGAAAGTTAACAAAGACGTTTCGGGAACAACAGCGCTTGAGCAAATGAGATAGTGTTGAGGAGCCCCAACTGTGCGTGCGTGTGTGTGTGTGTGTGTGTGTGTGTGTGTGCAACTAGTTGATGTTCAGAGTTGAGAAACGTTGGGAGTTTCTAGGTCAGCGTAGCGAATCCATTAGCAACTGAAGCTACTTCCTGCGTGCTACAAACAGATTGTGTTTGCAGAGAAAATATTCCTGCGGCAAGACTCAAGCTCGTCTGTTGTCTCATTTCAATAAGTCTGACAATATTTACATTCCCATTTACATTCGCTTCTCCACTGCTCACAGACAACCACATTACGGCTGCAGCGAGTCTTTAACTTTATGCTTCCCCTAGTCAAAGACAAACTATTCTGGTTTCCGCCTGAAATACAGCACACAGTAGTATCACAGCTGGCACGCGGGACCTTTCTCTGGTAACAAACGCTTTCTATGCTAAGCTCCTGGGCTAAATCCTATGCCGTCGATATGTATTGAGTACATTTCCTATAAATATAATATTTTAACCGTCTCTGACCCTAAAACACAGAGCATTGGGATTTGTATTTAATGATTGGATTACCCCAATACGATGGGGACGCTCTTTGTGTGAACATCATACCATCATACGGAATACCACATAACCCCCGCCACGTTGACAACAAGAACAGAGACATGTGAGGCTGAACATGTTGCAAACAGCATACTTTTAAATAGCACTGCGGCACCATGGGTGTGCAGAGAGATGGGGGCTCTTTTGTATGTATTTCAAATTTAGATCAATGTTGTTTCCTCCAACCTGTATTGCTGCACACAAACAACGTATTGTAGAGATGAGTTGGTCCTGTAGACAACAGTGAGTTCCTAGACCAGGCTTTTGGGGCGCATTAACTTCCTTCGCACCACAGATTCAGAATGAGATAAAAGGAGCCATCCGGCTGGTTCCCAAGATGGCTGACCCATATATGACAGGCCAGCCACAGGGACACAACCTGACCTCTTTCAGTTGATATTATTTGAAAAAAGCAACCCGTGAGCCGACAGAAGGACACAAGGGGCACGTCAAATGGCCACCTGAGACAGCGGAATGGAAAGAGCACGCTCGTTCGCCTCTGTAATTCAGCGGTCAACACTGAATCTATCCTGACTCCATTGTGTCAGGGTCCAGAACCTACTCGGACACCGCCACCTTCCCGTTGACGTTCCCGTGACCCCTCGGGGCGTCCGGAGGGCGGCCTTACCTAGCGATGCTCCAGTCCGGCTCAATCTTGAGGATGGTGGGGTCGTCGGTGTAATTGAACTTGACCTCGGGATTCCTGAGCTCGGCGGCATTGATGTCCACCATGACGGGTGTGTGGCCGGGACTCAGGCCAGCGGGGGTCACACACACTATCTCCTTGGCAGACCGCCTGGGGGGCACAGAGTTGACACATGAGGCAGGAAAACACAGACCATTCAAGTTTACACACATGTATAATGTCTTGTCCATTTATTATTTCAACCATGTTCATTTATCACATGGTGACACATAATACAGACTGCCTTTGCATTCTGTTTAGTTCAGCTTTATTTTATATCTTTATCTGACGAGGATAGTAGCTATTTGCTTTGATAATGGAAAGAATGCACTGCAAATACAACATATTGAATTGAAAAGCAAAACTGATAAAGAGCAGCGAGAGCGTGAGCGCGAGAGAAAGAAAGGAGAGAGAAGAAGCAAACGAAAAGGAGAGGAAGAAGAGAGACACCCGTCTCTCGGCCTGGCCCGCTGCGACTTCATCAGTCTGTGTCACATACACCTTCCCATGCTCTCCTAACCCGAACCATCCATCGCTTCTTCTTACAAGTCCCTCCATCTCCCTTCATCTCTGTTGCCCTGGGGGACCGGAATTGGAAACGGGTCAGAGCCGCAGCTCTTCCTTGTGAATTTTTGGATCGGAAAAGGAGATCCTCGGTTGACTCTGCTGTATTTGACGTGTGTCTTTGTGTGAGGCCAGTCGGTATTAGAAAGCCAGTTGTCAGTGCGTCCCTGTACACACGGCGGCGTGGACGGGCTCGGTGTTGTCCCGTCTCAGCGGGGCTATCATGGAGTCAGCGTCCTATCTCATCCCCAACTCCACCTTCCATTATGTGCTGTGAAGGTAGACTCTACGTGTGACCGAGAGGCGCCGGAACCCAAAACCTCATTTGAGCGCCACACCGGTAGCTAAGGAGGAACTAAGTGGAATGGAAAATAAGCCGGGGCGGCGTTTTTCAGCGAGCGCATCTAGCGCCCGGTGGATCCTGAGAAGCAATTTAGACGCACAGCCATCTTCCAGTGTGATGGAGAGAAGAGAGAGAAAGATAGAGAGAGAGAGAAAAGAGAGAGATAGAGAGAGAGAGAAAAGAGAGAGAGAGAGAGAGAGAGAGAGAAGAGAGAGAAAAAAGCCTTTTTACATGCAGCTGGTAGCAGGTTTCCATGGCGACTGCTTTCACAACCAATGCCGCCGAAAGCCCGCTGTGCGCTTGCACATATTTTCACATGGTTGTTGATACCAGGCGCCAGCGTGTACAAAGGATGGGAACGGGAGAAATGGAGGGATATAATGAAGG
>JAVQJS010001661.1:0-2500 GCA_036024795.1 Galaxias rostratus | reverse complement strand
TTGAAGGGGGGGGTTATGCGAGATGCTTTAATGGAATAAGATACCGTCAAATAAGAGGTTATGGTTATGATATCTCTGCTGTGTTACTGCTACATATAGAGGTTCATGTGTAGAATGACATGTTTAGCTGAATGCTTTAGATCTTTTGGTCATCCTACCTGTACTAACAGTGGGCCATTCAGTGGAATGAAGCCTATCCCAGTGCAATAAAAACCTGTGAAAACGACTGGCCTGAAGAACGTACAGAACATTCAGACCATTTGGTCACATTACAGAGACGTGACGCTTGGCATTCAGACCAAAGAGTTCATCTTCCATCTGACCACCCGTGTCTAAAAGGCAGGACTAAGTGGAGTGCCGCAAAGATGGTTGGTCTTCTGGAAGGTTCTCTAATCTCCACAGTGGAACTCTGAAAATATGTCTACGTCAGAGTCACTTTGGGAGTCTTGATCACCTGTTTGACCAAAGCACTTCGCCCGCATTGGTCACAGGCTGGCTGGCCAGCTCTACTAAGAGCACTGGGGATGATGAACGTCTGCATTCGTTTTGTGACTATGGGCTATTGTGTGCGGGCTGAAGAAAAACAAAATATGATCAATTCTAGATAAAGGCTGTGAGGTCGTACAATCTCTGTGTGTGTGTGTGTGTGTGTGTGTGTGTGTGTGTGTGTGTGTGTGTGTGAGAGAGAGAGTGAGAGAGTTGGATCACTTAGAGGGCGCTCAGTGCTAAGACATAACATTAAAGAGCAAGGGAAGGGGCGGGGGTGGTCGATAAACACACTGAAAGGAGGGACATCATCCCCACACAGGCGGGGGGGTTGGGGGGATGAGGGGGGAGGAAGGAAAGGGAGAAAAATTGGAAGGGAAATGGACAGAGCAGATTGAGGGAGGGATGGAGAAACAGATAGAGATAGAGAGAGAGAACGAGAGAGAGAAATAGGTGGTAGGGGGCTTATGCCAGCATGTCCGGCAAAGGCCAATGTAGCAGCTTAACAATACATAGGGGAGTGAAAATCAGTGGCCTTTCACAACCCACTGCCGAGGCCAACACACACACTCGCACACGCACAGGCACACATACACACACACACAGAGTTTTAATTGGTTTCCAAGGGCTTGTCTTAATGCTCTCTCCCGTCCCCTAGGATTGGCCTGGGCCCTGCATGATGGATGGTGGAGAACAGAACAGGCTAGGGCCACCACCATGACATCACTGAGAAACAAGGGGTACAAACAGTGTGTGTGCAAAGAGTGCATGGCCTTGAGCTCAAAACGAGCAAACAATGTGTGTGTGTGATTTATTCTGTGCGTGTGTGTGTGTTTATGTGTACGTGGGTGTGTGCGTGCATGTTTCTTATTGTGTGTGTGTGTGTGTGTGTGTGTGTGTGTGTGTAAAGAGGAAGGGCTGGAAGGGGGTTATAGTAAGAGTGTATTCCATTGTTGTGTTGCCTCTCGTGGGACTCGCATGGGTTGTTGTTGTGTTGCTGAACGGAGAGGACTAATTAATCCAGAGCACGGTGTCAGACTCGAACTGAGCAGAGAAAAAAAAAGAAAGAAAAAAAAAGACTTGCTTGCAAAGTAAAAATACCTCCCCCTCTCAAGGGAAAACACACAGAAAACAATCAAACCATAAAAAACAATCGTGTTGGCTACTATGTTTTCAACAATGGCCGCCTGACTCTTTGAGAGATAGAGAGCAATAACTGTCGTTGTTTAGGGAATGGCACAGGAGCGCTTGCGCTATTAGCAAAATGGTCCCAATGGCAAACTACAGGGCAGCAGCAGCACACTCTGCTAGCACGCCAGAAAATGTCCCCTAAAATATCTGAGCGTTGTTAAGCGAAAGCCCTTGGTGTGTGATGTCTGCATGTGCTGCTTTTCCAATGCTTCAACCCCACCCGAATGTTCACTCGCTAGCTCTAATGAAATTAGCGGCTAATCCGCTAGCTAATGGCCACAGCGGCTAGCGTGCGGAGGCAGGAACAAAGCAGAGAAACGGGTCCAAATGAAGGGACAAGGGGATTTCCCAGAAAGGCCGGCTCGAAAATGTGGAGTAATATTCAATTGGAGAGATATATGTGTCTCTTCTGAGAACAAAAAGAGGGGGGCGACGGAGAGCAGCGTAGAGGGAGACATTTCCTTTGTCCGGTGTGGGCGCTTGGTTAAAAGTTAAATGTCAGGCTGGAAATGTCACAGGTTGGGGGAGTTCGACACCACAGTACCGACATGTCTATAGCGTGTTCTGTGTGTCTGTATGTGTGTCTCTCTCCATTGCCTTTTTTCTTTGTCTGTTGTCTTGTCTGTTGTGCTTTGAGCACCATATTCTCCCCGCTCCGTTTGAAGCTGGTGCATGCGCCCGCTGCCTCCCCCTGCCACTGAAATCATTCCCCCAGGGCAGGATTTAACCCTCCACACACACACACACACACACACACACACACACACACACACACACACACACACACACACACACACACAACCCAATTTCCTCGCACACACCA
>JAVQJS010001643.1:0-11358 GCA_036024795.1 Galaxias rostratus | reverse complement strand
TGTCGAGAATATCGTGAACTATTGTATTTTGCTATAATATCCGAAAAATAATCTTTTTTCGGTTTGCAGCCTAAACTATTGGGTGGCTAAGTAGACTGGACAATATCATTTGTAAGATGCAAAAAACGTACGTACATAAATCGCTATAACACAAACATTGACTTTATTACAAAAAATGGACGAATAGAATGTTATTAAACGGCAATACCAAATTAAGTGCTAACCATTTTAAAATTGAGTAGAGTCTTGTTGCAATGAGATACAAATAAAATAAAAAGGTTGTTCTTATAACCACACTAAAGGATTTATGGTAGATTGTTTGGGTTAGGTACAGTATTAGTGATAATGAAACCAGAACAGCTTTCCATTATGAAGATATAAGCAGACTTGCTTTTAACTGATATCCGGAAACCTTCAGATAAAGACATCCTATTACTCCCCAACATGATATGATACGCTGTTCCATTCCATGCAGCCCTATCTAAATGATCCTTCATTAGTAACAAGATCAATAGTCCCTCTTCATTAAGGAGGTTGAGGGACACTCATTTAATTTAAGCATTTTTTAAAATCGATGGTTATATTATCTTCTAAATAAGATCCATGCAAAGCATTCAGAATGTACACAGATAAATAAAGTCCATTCCTTTAGAGTACACACATTGTTGTATATGCTCTCTCACACACACACAACCACACCAACACACAAATACACACCCATACACCCTTTGCATGCACACACACGGACGAGTAAATCATAGAGAGTCCGTAATCACTGGCCCAATATAACTGCGCACAGAGCTTTTAATCGGGAATGGTAAGACGTTAACTAAATTAGTTTTTAAAGATTTAAGATGTTTAAAGATTTCATTTGCAGGTAACTCTGATTCTATGTGGTTGACCGTTGATTGAAACTGATGGATGTAGCTCCGTAAAATGTAAAGTATCTCGTCAGTCTCGACACAGCAGAATCAGGGAGGATTTTGAAAGAAACTAATCAGCTTGCATGTACATTGTCTAGAGACTAGATGTACATCATACGAACCAAAGACGGCTCTACCTGTCTTTCATCACCACAATTTTAACGGTTCGGGAGGGTTTTCGCACTTCGGCAGCTTATCACGAAGTTGTAAGTACCGAACACAACAATTTTCCACTTTCAAGGACATTAAAGAGTCATCTTAGGATAATTTTTTGTCAGCCGTTTTACAGAAACATTTATAGCTCACCTATTTGACAAAAGATGCCACTAGAGTCACTTGTGGGACTTCAATTAACCTTGGGGCAGTTTGATCTGCTGATTGAAAACTCTCTCACTCTCAGGGGCATGGATGCCAGCTAAAATTTTACCAAACAGACTTGATCAATGCCTTTGAAAGTGAAGCAAGTCAGATGGTGCTTCACTGCATCCTGTTATTACTCCTTGTAATGTCCTTCAGGTAATATTTTTCCTGAAATTCAAATCACATTTTTAATATTTGCTTTATATGATAGAGAAATCTAAGATAAACCCTGGAGAAAGGATTTGGCCCTCGAGGGTCTCCACCTGAAGTTCAGCCTAATTTGGAAAAATAGAAAGGTCTAGCAGTGCTCTCCTCATTTGTGCTGGTGCATTCTACACAGGGTTACTCTGTGGTTTGAGCAAACAGAGGCCAGTGGCATGAGGACACACTTTTATTTGACCAAAATACATTGGCACACAAAATTAATGGTAGCACTCAGGATGCTCATAAAGGTCAGCCAGAAACGATTACATTTAAGAGTGATTCAAAAACGATATATTGTTTTGTTTTACAGTTGCTGAAAAGTTGCTTAAAAGCATTACATAATTAATTAAATGTACAAAAGCTAACTGGGTGTTGTGTGAATAGAGACATTTGTCCCTGAATTAAGACAGCACAATTGAGGGTTGTTGGGAACTAGGCTGTGACAAGTGTGAGAAAATTCCCCCCCCCAGTTCAATAAATTGAAAGACCTTATTTTATGAGACGTGGGATAGGGCTACTTGAACACCCTCTGAGGATAATTTATTAACCCCCTCTAATCCTCTCATGTGGTTTTCGGGCAGAGAAAGCTCAGAAGCTTGATTGCTGAATATCAAATACCTATTTTTGAGTTGCTCAGCAGAGTCAAAGTGTCCGCAAGGAAGGACATTGTATGTTGCAAGCATGTCCATGTTGTATTAATGAGCTCAGAAATATATTTTGAACATGGCTTATAGCTTTCTCACTGCCGTGGGATGAGAGCAGCTCAATAAAATATACACAGGGGGTCAAAACAGGAGGGAAATAAAAAAAAAACTTTTTGACAATGTTAAGCCTAGCATCTGCTTTGAGGCAACTGAGGGTTTTTTATCAGCTCTTTAGATGTTGGATCATGGGGCGCAGAAAGCTTTCCAAGGGTAAGCAAAGTCAGAGAGGGCTTCAATACTGTACCGGCCCATGGCTCTTCTGCCCGCCCACATCACAAACCCGCAAATGAAGCATCTCTTCCGAGGACCGAGGGGAGTCGGAGCAAAGTAGACGTCACAGTAATGGAGGCCTAACCTCAGGAGAACTTCACATGTTCATGCCACACTGAGTAGCAACCAGTGCTTTCTTGCCACGATGGAATTTACCTCAAATGGTGCATCAAACATCCTCATACACACAAACACATGAAAAGACACCACCATGAAAAGTGATGGCGATTGGCATAGAGTAGGGTCACGGTTGAAAATTACATTCCTTAACCCGCCAACAGCTGCCTTGGGGAGGAGGAAATGAGTTTATTGATGCGTGCCTGTGTCTGTGTAGATAGTGTAATAAAGGGGAGGTCAAGTAACAAAAGCTGCTCTCACTCAAACAAAAGCTGTAGCGTGCTATAATGACCTTGCTCTCACACCATGGCTTAGGTTAATGATTCCACACCTGGCCCTGGCTCCTCCCAATGATTTTTTAGAGGAGGGCGCGTGATGTATGAAGCGGCACTTGTTTTGGGGGGTGTATAAATTAAAAGAATGGCATCTGGTGACACCCTGGATGATAAAATAAGAGGCACTTTAGGTAATTCCTCTGATAAAGCAGTCCGACCCCCGGTGGAGAGCAGATGATAGAATCAAAAGCACTTGTGCAGGTCGCTGTCAGGATCATCTGTCTAGCCAGTCCATTAGAGCAGAACCTTGCAGAGCTGCACCTTCCTGCCAAGACACCAGGAAGCTCCGTGGGCACGGTACAAACAACGAGCATTGTTGAGGGAGGACCCAAAATGTTGGAGACGGACTATACTGATTAACTTTACACTTTGTCTATCACTGAACTTGAACTATTTTGAGCATCAAATCCCGACCACAGTCTAACTACAAGTGTTCTCAGTCCCACTCACATGCTCAGAATATGATTGACCATTTGTCAGCTGTGCTTTTTCGGGCTTCATTTCCTACACTCGAGTGGAAAGAGTCAATGTGTGTGTCCAGGGGGTGGGTATTTAACATTGAAAATGATGATATTGCATCAAGGCAATAAATAAATTAATAAATATGTTGTGGACGGAAACAGGATGAAAAATGCTAGCACTTGGAGCATCCCATTAGTTGTTGACAGCTCCTGCAAGGGAAGCAGACCGGAATCCGTGGCCTGTAATTCTGTCTCATTACCGCACCAGTCTGCACTTCCTTCCCCTGCTCCTTAATTCATCTCATATAGTTTACCCTGTCGCTGGCCCTTGTTTTATTGCTAACTAACTTGCATGTTATAGCCTTGATTCATGGCAGGAATTGAGTGCCAGCAAATCATGGAATATTTTCATTGATTACTACAAATTGTCTAATCCGCTATATGTTCTTGGCTCTTGATTGGGTGGTACTTACCGATTGCCTCCTCCTAACTTAAAAATCAATCAGGACCAAGAGCGGAGTGATGATTCCTTCCCCATTTAGCCAACTCTATTCAATCAAACCATCTTTGAGCCATTAAATGAATTCTAATTCTTGATAAGCAGCTTCCCATTCTATATTGTAGACTGAATTCATTACTCTTATTATGTAAGTGCAATCAAAATAAATCAATTTCCAACAATATTCCATGGCTTGAAATGGATTGTGTGCTTATTATGAGCTTTAAAACTGTATTGTAGCGCAATAATGGGCCTTTAACAATCTAATCCATAGCATTTGTTCATAAACATGCAGTAAGCACGATTATGTTTTTCTCTTTCGGTAGAAAACATCAGAGGTGAGTTGCTCACTGTACCATACAGCCAAGCTATGAGCTATAAAATATTTTCAGTAACAATACCAGAGTCAGGTTCCACGCCTATGTGGCTACTTTAATTCACGTCACTTTTAGGCAAATTTTACTGACAGTGACCCAGCTTCCACTTGCACTCTTGACACACACTGACTTTCTGGCACAAGGTGCTGGGGATAATTATAGAATGCATTCGGAGCAGCAAAGGTGTACTGTGGCTGGGGCTAAATGAAATGCAGTCACATCTGTTTAACTTCAGGAGCCAGGAGCACCTATGAGGGAGATAAACAAGCCAACAGACTGGTGTACCAGGACTTCCAGATAATATCCTGGCCACTGGCATTTCACATGGCATAAAACAACAAGGCAACATCTCCATGTTTGAAGAGGGGACATGGGATCAGTGTCGCTGATATGAGTCTATGATGACAAGCACTGATTTATATCAAGGTGGACATGGTAGTATGCCGGGCCTGAGGGAAGCTCACCTATTCACACATTACCATCACTGTCAGAAACAGAAAGAAAGTGAGAGTGGAATGAAAAAGGAGTGTGTATGGCTGACTCTAAGAGCTGGGTGAGAAATGGTGCAGGACGTTTCGAACTGCATTCACACTGCATTACTGAACTAAACTAAGCAGGCCTGGTTGCTCATCCACAAAAGTTGCTGCAAATGTGCAGTGAAATATAATCCAGGTGTAATGGTGTATCTGGCAATTAAATTCAAAGTCTGCATATGCCATAATACTTTGTCCTGGTTCTGAATACATTTGTTCAAAGATCTTTTCAAAGATGATGAGACCTTATTATCACATTAAGACAGGTTGAGTGAGTTAGGTTTTTAATAGAGACAAACGGACAGAACTATCAGCAAAGAACCAGACAGGAAAAAGATTGAGAAAAAATAAAAACCGAAATAAAAAGGTGCAAAGTAGAATTGATAACCGCTGAGTAATTTCATCCACTGACATACAGATTGTGAGATCTTTTAAAAACTGAGGTGGAATTTTCACCTAGCCATTAAAAAGTAGGATTCATATAACTTTCTTCATTTAGATTTTTATAGATTCCACATTCCAAATAACCTTGAACAGAAAAAAAGACAGACAGACAAAGACGCCGCCATGAAAAAGTACTTGATAGGGGTAGAATTACAGAGATGGTTAAAACAGTTTAAAATGGTTGATCAGAGGTCAGAGTTGGAAGGCCTGCTCTAACATAATATCTACAGCATCAGCGGTTAAGTTAGAAAACAACTGTACTAAACTCTGGAGCTCACTAATGAAAAACACTTGTGCAAATAGTACAGTAAAGCTATTTGGGACTACTAAAAAACAGGCAATTGCATGAAACAATATATATGTACATGTAACAGTTTCTTTCAAATGTCTTCTTCGAGTGGCTTTGAAATAATAGTTTGGCTCAGAACTGCATGTTGTACTGCAGTCTCTTACAGGGACGGATATAAGGCATAACACCTCTTGGGTGGGAAAATTGGGACCTGAAGAGCGAGCCATATTTTACTGATTAAAAGCCCCAGCATACATTTATGATGGATTTCCTGTTTTGTCTACTTCATATCCCTACTTGGAAACACTGTGCCTGTGACTGTTTATGTGTACGTTACATAAAAGCACTCTCAAATATTTACAGAGCTCCTTTAATAACTGCATTTCCTCTCACATTTTTCATATCCACAAAACTGGCCTGATTTTGTTAGATGGGAGATTGCGTTGATTAGAAATATAAACATCCGCCGGGTTCATCCTTTATAAAATGTGTTTTCAATGCCAAACTATTTTTCAGAACTGTTTTGATAATTAGGCTAAAAAAAGTGAATATTTGGCCTGGCCTCTAACGTATATGATGACAGACAATACCCTGTAGGTTGTAACAACACTCCAGCCTGGACAAGAGACAGACAACAACAAAAAATCAGGATTAAGAACATAACGTCTATTTTCTACTGTCAAACTAGCTAAAGAATTTAGAAACAGCTCATATACTGACATTACTTTACTTGAGTATCTCTCTTTATGTTGTCCTGCTCATTTGCCTCCACACCCTCAAGCCTGGTTCCTCCAGCCCCCAACCCCCCCCCCCCATCTCAGCCCCTTAGCCTCAGCCGTCCAGCCCGTCAATAAATCCATCCCCAAGATCGATGCCTCAGCGAATCACTAAAAGTTATCAGCTGAAGCCCTGCCGAATCTGCAAACACAATCACTATGTAAATCCATCTCCAGTTCCTTTCAACAAAGACAGCTAGATTTTACTATATGTTGCCTTCTCTCAACCTAACTTGAAATAAAAACAGCAATATTATTAACAACAATCCATTATTATTACCTAAATCCCGACGTAAAACAAATTCACAAAAAATAAATACTTTTTATCTCAATGTGAGCGTAATCACCAAATAATCACTCTCAACAACATCAGTGCATCTTCACTGCAAAAAGGTAATCTAACCCTAAAACACCAGAACAATTTTAACAGTCATGCTTCCATCAACTAATGTTTCATTTGATCATTAATGTTTCATCAAAGTTTCTGACAATCTGACAATAGTTAGTTATAATAGATCTACAATATTTGTTTCCACATGTACTACAACATCGCTATTGGCTGGTAATTTCTATGCCAAGGAGAAGCTCTCATGGTGACATCTGTGCTTCTGTCAGTCAAGACTCTGCTCCCACCCCCTCCTGCCATATCGCCGTGGGCAACCCCCTCCCTCCATCCCTCTTCCCCAGACAGCATGGTCACTGCGTCTCAGCAGAGAGGGGACTCATCGTGATGGAATAGAGGCCGGCAGTTGTTCCTCCAGCCCCAGGGTCATTATTTAAAAAGTGACAGAGACTCCGGCGACTGAACGTGAGAGTTTGGAGACGGAGGGGCCTCGGAGGCTGAGGAACAAGAGAGAGAGGGTCTTAGTAAGGGGGGGATCTACTGGGCAGGTGCATTGTCCAGTGGAGGGACAGGGTGCTGGGAAACAAATGAATCCAGCAGGCATTTGGTACACACCGGAGATTGCTTATCGATCCAGATCACAGTATTCAGGTCGGCCCGAGAGAGGGCTGAGAATTTTCTGAGGGAGTTAATAACCTGGCAGCTCAGCTGTCTTGTCCAATTCACCAAAGGCAGAGGCCTAATCAGGGCTGGATTCCTTTTTCTGTCTGAGGAGGGGCTTGCACCACCCTGCACCCTCCCTTCCACCATTCCACCATTCCTCTCTCCATCTCCCTCCCCCTAGCTCCCTCCCTCTCTACCATCACTTCCACTCCATTGGAGCTCCGAAAGTGATTGAAATGACAGCCTATAGAAAGAGGCTAATCAAATTGGTTATTATCAGTCTGAATCAATATGTATGGATTGTTAAAACATCAAAGTCAGCCCCTGGAAAATAATAGTCACAGGCCAGCAGCAGCTGCTCAGCCAAGGCTTGGGCCCCTAAGAGGCTCGCTCCATTTAAAGCGACTTTCACTCTTACTTAAGTCCTGATGACCCGTTGGGGTCAGTTGGCTGAAGGGGGTGTGCAGCAGTTTGGCGCAGGGCGTATAGCCAGAAAGGAAGAGACCCCCCAATTCCTGCCCTCCAGCTAGCCAAATACAGGTGTGCCCTAGTGAATGATAAACAAACCATCAACTGCCTAAATGAGCCACCATGGTATTGAGATAAATTGCTTGCACATTCTGTCCTAACTACGGTTATACCACTGCCTGGTCAAGCTGCTTGCTACAACTCCATATTCTATGTCTATCCTCCTTCCCAGTCTGAATCATCTTGGTTTACATTCTTCGTGTAAAAAGCTAGCAAACAAGCTCTAACTGATCAATGATTCAATTGAGGCGATCAAATTGTTTGGATTCAGGCATAGTAGTTGCACACATGCTCTGAGACAAGCTGGAAGATTGATGGACAGAGCCATTGTCTATTCACTGGTGTGACACCTTATGTTTGGCTAGGCCACACATAGTCTGACTAACTCCAGAACATCCCACAAACATAGACAGCGTCAACCTTTGAGAGAATGATCATACATCAAATGATATTACCGTCCAAACAATTCATTTGAACTGATTTACAGCCATCTGACCTTGAGGCAAATCGCATCATTCAAAATCATCAGATAAAACTGACCACCATCTTGCTAGCTAATAGTTGGGATGTAAGTTTTGTCCCTACTTTTCTGTCACTCTTGTTTGTGGGGCCAGATTACAAATTCAATATAGCAGTTCTCCACTTCAAAACAGACATAAATCCATATCACTTAGAGTCTCCTTCTAATTGGCAGTCCACTCGACTTCTTATCATCAACCCCAATACATAAGCCACATGAAAGCACAATCATCCATCATTCTCTAAATTTGTTCTGTCATTTTTCTTTTAGAGACAAGATAAGGACCAGAGGCGCTATATTGATCCAATAAAAAAATGCCAAGACAAAAGTGAAATGTTTGTTATCGATAATTGGTCTAATAACCATGACAGGGAGAAGGAACGCATCTGGGCTGGAAAACCTCAGTGACAGACATATCAGAGGAATTGATCACATAATACCCTTGTTGTGCAAATCAGGGGCATATACTGTAGCCTTCCATAGAGGGGAAACTACAGGCTTTTATCCATGGTCCCTGACCAAAACATTTGAGGTAAAGGACTATAGTGAATTGTAACTACAAAAACTAAGAAGGTCATCGAGCTATACATACTTATACATATACTCACACAATGAGTGAAGCCCTTTTCTCGGTAGGTAGAGCCACAAGGCAGTACTGATGGCAAGGTTATGGTTGGGTTATTTGTCAAAGGACCGGGCAATTTGATGTGTAGTGAACACAGACTCCTCCTCTGACATGATGGGGGTCTCTAATTAAAGTCTGCAACGAGACACCCCCGGCCAAGGCTCTCCCTATCAGCCCTACACCCACAATTAAGTCCTTCATGGGAGCCAAGGCACTGCATTATTGATGGAGCAGAACGCTTGATTAGAACTCTTTACACAGCTCCGGAACAGAACAGCGAGTACATTGTCATTAAACACCACTTAAACCAAGTCAAAACATAGCAGCTGGACATGCTGCCTAAACATCCGGGTTATGATGGGGCAGGGGGAGGATGGGGATAGGAAGGGTGGGGCAACTGGAGTGAATATCGATGCAGTGGGCAATAGCTCATTCTAATATATGTTATAGGGCTTCAAACATACTGGAATGAGGTAAGTAACGTACCTGGAGGAGTTGCCATCATGATTTACCATGATAAAACATATCCAGGTAGTGGATTTCATCTCCAAACCAATAAAGTTAGATATGTAAAAGCAAATTATCTAGAGCTAGTATGACATAATTCCATATGTTAAGTCATGGAATGTTAACAATTATCATTGATGTTAACCTGGACATGTGCACTTTGACATCAAAGACACTCTGTTACCATAGGGTTAAACTGCATTGAAGGTCCATAGTGAATCTAGCATTATCTAATAATCCATTACTTCATAATCCCTGCTAATGGAACCATGATATCGAATGCTATCTACCATAATGTACCAGAATACCTGAGACTCTATAAGAAACAAATGTCAGCCTTTGTGTTTATGTGCATGCGATGTTCTTTAAGTGTAATGTGCATGTGAAAAAGAGTGGGGAATTGTCTGCAAATTCCTCTTGCTGCCTTGGCACTGAATTTAATTAATACATACTCAATGGTTGATAACAGTGCGGCTGAAAGTAGATCTTCTTAAGAGATTCTTAATCCAGCTAAATATTGCAGCTCTCCCCTCCTTCCCTGAGCATCCCAATCAAAGGTGTAGTGTGGGTCTCTAGCGGACTAATTAGTGGATTGCTCAGTGGAGGGGGTCTTGCCGAGCCCAACCCCCGCCCGCCCCCTTCATCCCCTCATTCCTCCCCACGCACTGACCTCAGTCAGGGATGCTCCTATTATTATGACATTCATTAGGCTGCACTGATGGACACAAGCTACACTCACATCAGCCGTGTGATTAATCATTGCCCGTTATTGGTCGGCCACTGGTTTGTGTGTGTGTGTGTGTGTTTGTGTGGGTGTGTCCTTACTAAGAGTAAGGGTCAAAAATCAGGGACAGAGGTGATCAGTGGTCCATCACGGCACATCATCCAGGCTAATGAACACCACTGCTTCAGGCACACGTGATTTGACAGGAACTAACACTAACAAAATACCAGAAAACAATGTGCACCGACAGTACATAAAATTGAAAAAAATACAACTTGCCCTACCTCCAGTAGTGAGCTGAGCAGATTGTTGAAGGTATGCAGTTGTGCAGTGATGTCACACGTAGCTGTGCGCATAGAGGACTGCCAAAACAACAGCATCCAACATTAATTTATGTTCTTGAGTGCAGTGTTACATTTACTATATGAGTATATACAAACAGAAATAGGATCCCCACTTTGATAAACTGTGAGGATATGAAAGCTTAGATTATTAACAAATGCACTGTATGGTTACACAGACCAGTCCACGTACTATTGCTGAAGCATAATTCAGCCTTCAGAAAAAATGACAGTTCACACAGTTAATTAATTTGATATTTCATTGCTTTACAAATATAAATTTATAAATATTGCATGTGCCAATATACTTTCGAGTTATATTTGTGACCCATTTCGGTCTTTTTCTTTCAAATGAAAGCAATCTGATATGGTTAATAAAAAAATTAATTGGGACAGTAGTTTACGGCTTAAACACATACTACTGGGAATCCATCTATCTGTTAAAACAAAGAAAAGACTATTGTGTCTTTACATTAAGGTTGCAAAATAGTAATGCAAAAATAAGGAAACTATCAGTCTAGAACAATCTGAAAACCCATTTTCCCAAAGGTTCAGAATTAGAAATATATGAGGTTAGTAACTAAGAGGTTAAAGGGCACTGATCCATGTTAAACCACCGAAACAGAGGAAATCACACCATGCCTGTGCATTAATAAAAGCCTACAATGTTATTATTATGAGCACCTTACGTGCCCAGCTTCTGTTTACTGGGCGCTCTAATAGCTAACTGGTCAAGGGTGATTTATCTGAGAAAGTGCTTTAGTGTTCCACAAGCCTGCAAGATAGGTTGGTGTCTCCAGGCCTTCCATAATGCA
>JAVQJS010001610.1:0-13811 GCA_036024795.1 Galaxias rostratus | reverse complement strand
TTGATTTGTGGGAAAATTTACCTGTCTGGGGTTTTGCGACTCGAAACATAAATCCAAAATGATGTACTGCAGTGAAGCACCATAACCTACAATCTATGAATTTAGCTTTTTGGGTTTAGGGTCATGACAACACGGATGCTCATTGTTACAGTGAGTTATAATATGAGCCATCAATCTGGACTCTGTCGTAAACCAGAGAGAGACGGAAAGTAAAAAAGAATGAGGATTAGAGCATTTATCTAGACAGCTGTTTGGAGGCGTAGCTAAACATCTGTCCTCTTCAGCATGAATGCTTGCTGAAACAGCTGACAACAAAGCCACACATATTGGCCGACACACCAACTCTCATTTCCAAACTGAGGGAGTACAAGTCTTTTGCAAGCCAAACCCGTCGTGTCTTTTCGTCTTCTCTTGTTTTCTCATAACACTGGCAATTAAAAAAGCTGTCTTTTTACCTGCATTGGCATTCACAGCAACCACATCTGCGGATGCACTTACCACAAAAACTTTGAGAAGCGTGATATGATTTGATGTCCTTTGTTCCTCATCAGCAGTGTTACATCAAAAGCTCTGTCAATAGCATTAAACCATGACCATCTCCACGTTGCGTCCGAATTGCCACCATATGGCTCTGATTCAGAGAGATGCTAGTCATGGGTTTCCTTAACCCTCCTCTGTGTAGGAATGTCATCCATATCCTTCGGTTCTCAGTAGATTTTAGTGGGAACAAGTGGAGTAATACGACGCACAAGCTGGCAGTGTGTGTGTAAATGCAACGTCTGTGCATATTGGACATGGGGGTCTGTGTTCAGGCTACACAGTATCACCATGTCTGCACCACATTTTTATCATAGAAAGGTTTTAACTCAATAATTGGATAGTTGAGCCAGTATTTGATCGTGTTAACCCAGCTGATGAGTTCCCTGTGTTCTCACTTCTCTTAGAGTTCATTTGTTCTGTTATCCTTGTCCCTGTGGCCTACCAAATCCATCAACATCTCTTGATCAAAATCAAATTGTAATGTTTCAGGGGTCCATAATCTAGTGTTTTGCAACACTTTGAAACTGGGTCTGGCCAGTATTCATTAACATGTTGAGGTCGCTTGAATGACCGTCACCAGTTTGTTTACAATATATTTGAAAATGCTAAGCTCTTGAAGCCACACTGTGTGTTTAAAGGCTGTTACATTATAAAGTCAGTTGTGCAGAAGAATATCTTAGTCAGATATTGGGAGCACAAACATACCAAGCCTCAAACTAGGCCACTGATGATACTGTATTGACCCAATAGCTGATGTTCTTGGGTTTTTTCCCCCTTGTTGGCTCGCTAAGCCTTTGTTTTTGTGTCGCACCCCTGCAGCTTTTCGACCGGGTACGGGAAGACCATCCTGACTTCCACCAGAAGATCATCCCCATCAGCAGTGAATTAATGCAGCCTGGCTTGGCCATCAGCCCTGAGGATGAGGAGAGACTCACCGCCTGCATCAACGTTGTCTTCCACTGTGCAGCCACCATCCGCTTTGACGAGCCCCTCAAGTGAGGACAAACTGCCACAAAAACACCATACAAAGATGCTTAGCCTAGAAACGCAAGCCTATACCTTTGTCTGGCTTTACGCTACAAACCTAAAGAAGTGTTATCGTTTCTACTGTGGAACAGTGCTGCCAGTATTGAGGACATGATGTTATCAGTCATTGTTTGGTCATAGCTCCACGTAATAGGAAGTGTTCATTTCCATGAGCGCATCCAAGAGACTGTGCTGCCTGCAGGGTTGATTGGAGTCTGTCATTTTCTTTGAGCACAGAGGAAGCTGCTCCTTTCACTGTCGAAGGAGGCTGGCAAGCCACTTTTCAGCAAGTGTCAGTAAAAAACAGAATCCACGGCAACCTCTGGTAGCAAATTGTAAAATTTTAAACGTTTTAGCAAAACCAATTATATTGTATCCCCTACATATGCATGAAGAGTTCATTTAAAATTCAACGTAAAATAACATTCTGGATTTCCTCGCCACAGCGTATTACTGTTTTGTCCTTTGTTGAACCCGAGGATATCACCACCCTGGAACAGTCTGTATCAGTTTCATTCCCGTTACTGCCACAGGCTGTTCCGCTGAAATAAAATCCCACGTAGCACTGTGATCTGTCAATTTGTTGTGGTGTTGTCATCCCTGCTCGATGTTAGAACATTTGCTGTTGTAGGTGTTGCTGTACCATCAACGTGAATTGCATTACAGCTTAAGGGGCAGTGGATGTTGGTACTATGGCATGGATTTTGGTACAATGTAAAGCTGCTTGGTGTTGTCTAACACATCTTTCACTCTCTTGTTCTTGCTTTCTTGTTCTGTTCATCCATTGTTTCATATCCTCATCCCTCCAGCATCACCAACTCTTCCCTCCGTCTCTGTTTCTCCTCCACCTTCCCTCTCTTCTCTTTCTTCTCCTTTTGGCTTTACCCACCCCCCTTTATCTCCTGCACAGTGTTTTATGTGCCAGGGAACAGTCATGTTGGGCAATGCGGAGCGGTAAATCTGTTGACAGTGTTCCGGTTGAGAGTGGGAGTCAGACCAAGGCTCCCCAGATAGTCCACTTGACACCTCAGCTGTAGCACTATGCCTGCTCCCTGGGCTGGCGCCATTCGCAGTGATAGCAGCATGCAACGTTTCAACCTTGTAACCCAAATAAAGATATCAAAACTAGGAAGTCTGTTTGTCCAGAAGTAGCCGAAAGCACCTTATCTCTGAAAACAGGCCCAGGCTAAGACTGTCTTGCACCCCTTGGTTTTCATTAACGGGTCACTGTGACCAAACTGAAGTTTATTTATGCCTCTGTACCAGTCGGCCAATAGTGTCTGTGTGTTTGTCTCTCTCTCTCTCTCTCTCTCTCTCTCTCTCTCTCTCTCTCTCTCTCTCTCTCTCTCATTGTTATAATCTGTGCATCCTTCACCCCTTATCCTTCTCTAGGAAATCACACACACACATACACACACACACACACACACAAATTTCCATTCTAAAGCCGTGCGGTTTTTGTGTGTTCGTTCTCAGACACGCCTTGCAGCTGAATGTGATTGCCACCCAGCAGCTCCTGAGCCTGGCCCGGCGGATGCAGCACCTGCAGGCCTTCATCCACATCTCCACTGCCTACGCCAACTGCAACCGCCGACACATTGACGAGGTCATCTACCCCCCGCCCGTCGAGCCCAAGAAGCTTATCGACTCTCTAGAGTGAGTCAAGCTGTTTAACAAATCAATTCTAGTTTGAAGTCCATTCATCCAGAAAATAAAGGAGAACTCTACTATGCCCCTTGTGCTGGTGCATTCCAGAGTAAATAGAGAGTATAACAGGGTCCGGCAATGCAAAGCACCGATATTGCTCACCTGAAAGTATTGGAAGCAATCACTACTACTTTGTTTAGCCTGACGGTCCTCTTCTTCCCTGTGGCCCCAGGTGGATGGACGACGGCATTGTCTGTGACATCACGCCACAGCTTATCGGGGACAGACCCAACACCTACACCTATACCAAAGCCCTAGCCGAATATGTGGTACAGCAGGAGAGCAGCAAATTCAGCATTGGCATCATCAGACCCTCCATAGTGGGAGCCAGCTGGCAGGAGCCTTTTGCTGTGAGTGACTGTTCCTTGCCTGCCTAGCGTTTCCCATTAGGTGTTAGGGGGCTGGGAAGTCCAGGACTATTGTCAGTGTGATAATCCGTTCGATCTTTCAAGGCATTAAAGTTTTTTGACTTGTTTCTTGGCAGAGATAGTTTGCTGCATTGTTTAAGTCCATCCATCCATTAGCTATACCACTTATCCTATGCTATTCTAAGTCTACTGTTTACTGTTACTGCTAGCGAATTCCCTTCTCTGCTGTTGAATCACCTACCTGCATGGAGTGATAAACTGTTCACATACTAATACCTCTGGATGTGGATGATATAATTTTAAGTAGTTAGATAAGAGAGAAGTGCAAAAAAATCTCCACAGCAAGGTTCAAACCAAATCTGTTCTGTAAATGGCCTCTTTCTCGTGTCCTTCTTCATCAAAATGGACTGATTGAAGTAAAACATTGATCCATGTAGTATACTGCTTTAGTTTCTGACTTCTGAGACACTGAGCAAGTTGGCAATTAGGTTTGGTACAGGTTAGCTAATTGTTCAGATGGTCTAGACTTTTTGGGATACTTGCTGTATGAAAGACTGAAGTGCAGCAGCTGGATTTGGGTGGGTAGAAGACCGAGCAGGGTGAAGTTAGGGCAAGGCCAACATTGAGGGGGAATGGGGGCGCTCATGTAAAATACTATTTAAGTGCAGTGAGGGCTATTACTGGAATTTAGGATTAAGCTGCTCAGAACTGGCTGCTGCAGGCTCCCCAACATCTCAGCTTTAGACTTTGACAAAGCTAAGCATTAAAATCTCTCCTAGCTCTGCTACCTAGGGTATATTGCTTAGTATCATTCAAACTTGATAAAAGAATGAGAAAGATGTGTTTTTCAAAGCTTATTTGTAGGGTTGTACAATAATTGTATTTGTTTTTAAAATACTGTGTGAAATAACACATAGCTGTAAATAGCATTAAAGTTTCATGATTAGGTCTCATAGACATGAATAAATGGTTTTACCGCAGAGAAAGTTTCCCATCAGATTATTTGGGGCTGTGGAGTTTACCTTACCAGCAAAATGTCCCTTTCGGATGGCATAACCCACAATCTTTCTTTTTTAAAAATTGGAAGAAGATTATTAATCTCTCTCTGTATGTCTTTGTCAATCTAAACCTGCAATAGTATGCGGTGGTGTCAGACTCAGAAACCTCCATATTTTAGGAGTGGTAGGTTTTATTGTTAACAAGGCCTTATTGAGGTTGACAGACTTACTTACTCTTGTTGTCTATGTCCAGCCGCATGTAGCAGAGCAATTACATGTACTGATGCACCAGGCATGTTGTCAATAGAACTTGATGATGATGCTCCATGTTCTGAATAGCCCTTGAAGCAAGCCTCTCCTTTCATGGATAACCCTAATGCTTTCCTTCTCTCCGTTGGTTTGCATCAGGGCTGGATTGACAACTTCAATGGGCCAAGTGGAATCTTCATTGCTGTATGTTTGCTGCTTTCTCTATGTATAATAGGTTCATAATGGCTTGCTAAATTAGACTTAAATGTGTACATATGGAATTCAACCTGCTTTGATCTGCCTATATGTAGTTTCTGAACAAAAGTGGGTAGAGAGCATCATTCTGTACAGTTTGTATAATGCAGAGTTCTTGGACCACTTTACAGGCTGGAAAGGGCATCCTGAGGACCATGAGGGCAAACAATGACGCAGTGGCCGATCTCATCCCCGTGGATGTGGTCATCAACCTGACCATAGCCGCCGGCTGGTACACCGCAGTTCACAGGTTCATTCTCCCATCAACTGCACAACAATTTTGCTCACGTTATGAATACAGATTAATGGCCTTAGATATTTACGCTTGCTTACACGGGATCTTACTTTGATCTTGCCTCTGTCACTGGCGCTTTGCAGACCGAAAGCAGCACTTGTCTACAACTGCACAACAGGCGGCATCAACCCTTTCCACTGGGGAGAGATTGGTAAGTATATCCCCCTTTTCATATCACTACTGTAACTATGTTATTAATGCTTTATGTAGTCACTTTTATACTACACTAGTCACAGCTCCATATTGCATGGTCCTAACAAATCATACCTTCATGAAGCTCAAAGATCTTAACCGATAGGGTTCATGAGGAAAAGAACACTGTCACCACCTGCTGATAGCTAATGAAACTGTCTCTTTGTGCAGCAGAAGCACATATCATCAACTGAGAACTCCTTTTACAGTATTTGATATAGGAATATGTTTTTACCTCACAGTGCTTTATAATGCTGTATGATTTACTGTTAAGTTGCAGAAGTGACAGTAACAATTTCTTGCTGCAGTTGCCAGGGAAATTCAGTTTAGAGGGCTGTGGGTGTTAAGCAGGCTCAGATTAAACAATGCAGAGCGACAAGGTAACCTCAGCGTCTTTCTGATTAGATAAATGTGCTCCGCTCACCCTGGAAATTGCCACCAGGTGGCTGGTAGCAGGATTAGGCCTCATTTCTGTGCCTTTCTATTATGAAACTGGGATAGCGTTCTTTAATCTCACTGGCCAACATGAGAACTAGGATTCGAGCTAATCAAAAGGTGGGTCATTCGGGACCAAATAAAGAATGTTGTGCTCAGAGCAATGGGAGAGAATTAAATGACTGTTGGTACAGGGTTGCTCCCTGGATATTTATAAGACAATATTCAGGTGAGAAATCTTGTCAATGTCAAGGCTGACTGCGTTAGCTTTTGCTTTTCAGGCAAGGTGTGGTGGGCACTCTGGTGCAATCCTCCTATTTGTCCGTATCCATGGCAACTGCCCTAGAGCATGAAAGGGCAGCTGAAGGTTAATGTTGGCACTGGCTTCCAGGCAAAGGCTGAACCAGCCAAGGGGAAGCCTTAGCACATCTGGCTGTCACCTTGAATCTGGTCAACTGGCCTGCAACCCCGCAGCTGGGTTACCATAGAAACGTACTTAACTGACTAGCTATGATGACGTAACTAATGAGGTCAAAAGGTTCCTCCTCCCAATCTGTAGTAATTCTAGTAGTAAGGGCGTTTTAGCGCTGTCTCGTGCTAAGAACGGGTTCGCAATGATTATGCCGGATTATCCATGGGGAGTCGAGGATAAAAGTTGTGTATTAAGATAAACGTCACTCTATTAAATCCTGCAGCTCTCTCTTTCCTTATCCATATACAGTACCAGTCAAAGGCTTGGATACACTTTCCTGTTAAATGTTTTGGGAAAGTGTGTCCAAGCTTTTGGCTGGTACTGTATGTTAACATATGTCACCCTGCCCAAACGTCCTTAAAAAATATCAATGTCAATGCACATCTAAAATAGTATAATATGCTCATCTATTCCATACCTTCCGATGTTCCCTCTGCTTCCTAGAACACCATGTGATGTCCACGTTCAAGCGGAACCCCCTGGAGCAGGCTTTTCGTAGGCCCAACGCCAACATCACCTCCAACTACCTGATCAACCAGTACTGGATCCTTGTCAGCCATAAGTTTCCTGCCCTCATATATGACCTCATCCTGCGCCTGACGGGACAGAAACCTCAGTAAGACAGACCAACAACATTTGAGTCCCGAGAACCAATTGTTTTAAGTTAGCAACATCATATAAAGCACAAGATGACACATACTTTGTTTTTTTTTGGTCAATCATTATCCCTCACTATGTTTCCTCAGAATGATGCGCATCTTTAATCGCCTGCACAAGGCCATTGGTTTGTTGGAGTATTTCAGTAGCCAGGACTGGGAGTGGAACTCGGAGAACGTGAGCATGTTGATGAGCCATCTTAGTCCTGAAGACAGGAAGGTGTGCAAACCATTTACCCAACACTTTACAGCATGTTCACTATTTAAAGAACATGATTCCATCCAAAAAACATCCCAACAATTACAATGATGTTTACCTCTCTTGTAGACATTCAACTTTGATGTGCGCCAGTTGAACTGGCCAGAATACATAGAAAACTACTGTATTGGCACCAAGAAGTATGTCCTAAATGAAGACATGTCTGACATTCCTGTGGCCCGGCAGCATTTGAGGAAGTAAGTGCAAACCAAGATTAAAAAATGTACTATCATGAACTACAAACTCTTAAGTTTGTTCATAATGTTAACTATAATGTTCTAATTTACCCTTTTACTTAATACTCTTTTTCTTCCCCTTACCCCTTTTTGTTTTTGTTTTGTTTTGTTTGATCCCTTTCAGGTTGAGAAATATCCGCTATACCTTTAACACCCTTTTATTGGTCTTCATTTGGCGCGTCTTCATTGCTCGCTCCCAAATGGCACGCAACATCTGGTACTTCGTAGTAAACCTCTGCTTCAAGTTCCTGTCCTATTTCCGAGCCTCCAGCACGTTGACGAAGTGACCTCTGGCATTATAAACCTGAATTTGCAGTATTTCTAACCTTTGACTCCTAGGCAGAGCACACAGCACTACTGTAGCCGTCTTGAAAATCCTTATGGTAGAAGGCTGGGCAAAGACTGTGAAATGAGGGTTGGGAGGGGAACAAAAGGGGGTCTAACCATTAAACCTAATTTGAACTTGTTAATTTGAGTGAGTTAAAAACTGCACTGTAAATTCAATAACCTATTTTACTATATTTTTTCATAATCAATGGTTTGTCATATGTTCTCTGCCTACTGCTTGTATCAAAGCAGCTTATTGTTTATACAACCGTACCACCATTTCAACTATTTTTGTTCTGTTTACCTCTAGCATACACGACAAACCAAGCAAATTGCCTTGAGAGTTAGGAATGTTTTTGTATTTACTTGAAATACATCAGTGCTCCCAAAATATTTCAGTATTTTAATATTTCACATGTTATTTGGATGTCTATTACTTATCTTTTAAAACATCAACAGATATTTGGCACAGTTTGTTAGATCCATTGCCTTGAATGGCTACATTCTCATATCAAACTATGTATATGTAATTGAGAAACAAATCTTTTTTTTTATCTTGACTACAAAAAACAACAGCAACTGTATTACTTCCGCTATTTCACCAGAGGAATATTTGACTTTTCTTACAACGGAGGTTGTGATTCGTTTTTAGCTCTACTGATATAACATATTACGTACCCCATTTATTCTTGCACTCCTCAACTTTTTGCCCGTTTGTAAAGGAGTTTATATGGAAACTAGGTTAAATACTTTTTCATCTTTATAATTGATGGCATCAACTTAATTCTAGTCTGACGTAATAGACTGCGACTATGTATTATATATAAATAAGCAGACTACTTTTAAACGTATATATACAAATATATATATATGTAAATATTTTGAGCTATATATTATTCTTATAGATTACCAAAAATAAATGTACTTTTATTACTCGGTGTATTCAGCTTGCTTATCATGATCACAGAAGCCTGGTTATTTCACATAGCTTCAAACAGAGTAACAAAATTGTTTGATAGTTTTTAGAAGAAATATCACTCATTACAGGATAAACATCAGTATTGAGCCATGGATAATATCAGTAGCAAAGAAGGAATGTGTACCTTTATGAAAAAGGGGAAAACTTTTGTAAACTGGACGTCTGTTAACTGTTTGTACAAAATACAACCATGGTGATCGTCCTATTTTCACAAATCAATGGGACCATGAGCCAACCAACACATAGGTCTAAGTTTTTGGGTGTGATGGGCTTGCGGTCAGGCTTTCTTCTTTTTTTTGTCTGTCCTGTTGACAACAAAATAGGCCATTGTTGATTGATACATGCCTGAACCAGTGCAGTCACTAAACATGAGGCCAGAGCCACATGTGGCTGGTTAAACTACAACACAGTGACTATGACTTAAATTATTTATTTTTCTAGTTTAATTTTCAAATGTTCCATTCACAGTTCATGCTTTGTAAACACATTCAAGTCTGCTTAGTGAAATAAAGACAATGAGAAAAGATATCCTGTGTGTTATGCTTTCTTATGCATACCCTGTAATATTGTTATCCTAATTAAGGTAGGTGATACATAAAGGGGAAAAAGATCTTGCAAGTCTTTCTGAATCATCCTAATGAAATATTCACAAACACCTTAATCTTGAATTTTATATTACATTTAAAACGTTTTAAGATATAATTAATCTAATGATGCATATTTAATTAAATTGGAAAATACTCGGTTTTTATAAAGTGTATGAATATAGCAATTATAAATGTAATGTTTAGCTTGGCCTCATAGATACAAATTACAGATAAGTACAAAGAAATCTTTTAATGTATTTTGTGGGGATGATGTTTAAAAATGATTCAAATTGTTCAATCACATGGCACATCTTGTCATAAATAATGTCAACATAAACTAAGAGTATGTACCCTCACATGACAAATATGATTCAATGTAGTCTTTTGATGTATCCTGTTTTATTGGTCCTGGTTTAAAACTGTCTAGTAAAGCCTTAATCATCCACATGACTTACTGCTTAGCTTCAAACCCTGGAAAGTATACACTTGCAAGTATGAATTAAACCATTACATCTGGAGGCTACTGATGGCACAACATTGGATAAGTCAACCACATGCATTTACATCAAAGCAATAAATAAAGCAATTATTCAAAATCTGCTGTAAAAGGCTAAAAATAAAGTTCATACATGACAAACAAAAATGTAGTCAATAGAAAATGTGTAGTTTCTAAAATGTGCTTGTCACAGCAACATTCTTCAAGATATGTGACTGGGGGAGACGGAATTTGCAGAAACAATGGGCACAAGGGTTGTGAGAAGGCTCAACAAGCCTACTCCTCCAAGGGTTTGTCCAATAATAGAGGACTATGATGGTTATTCATGTGGTTGTCAGACTGTACAACCTGGAACCAAGCACAATGAAAACAACGAATTAATGTTTATGAATATGAATTAAAATCTGATCATATACTTTTCTTGCACAATGTCCAAAATACTGCTGACTGCTGTTGAATTGCTATGGCTCAAAACCCACCTCTCTTCCTCCATAGACCCCCAGTTTAAACCGACAGCAAACAATGTCGAAACAAAAGCCAACTAATCCATGCAGCATTCCTTAAGAAAGAGAAACAATGGAAAACAGTATTTTATATTTCCACACATTTTGACAAGAGAGGCTTTTCGGAAAAAAAATCCTTTAAATGGCTCAGTGTTGCCTTCAGCTATATGTTTACATTGCAGTGAAAACGCCTGAGTGACAAAGCTAGTGTTTACCTGTGGTGGAGAATATGCCCCCTATGATACCACACAGTCGCACCAGGAACTGCCATAGTGGCATGTGCTGCTCGCTTACTGTCACCATAAGAGAGCTGGTGTCGTATTTGACAAAGATTCCAGAGACACCGTGGCTGCCCGCTGCATGGTTGATCACCCTCTCCTAGAGAACGCAAACATTGGATTATATAATGATTTTTTTTTCGAAGCTTGTTGGCGTGTTACTGCCTGATTTATTCATTGCCTTCAGTTGGTAGCACTAACTAACCCGCTCAGTTACTGAGAACTGGTGTGTGTCTGCATACACTTTGGATGTGTGCAGTTTGGTTGGCACTATAGTGAGGAAGTACTGGAACATCTGGTTATCTGGAATAAAGAGTCAAAAGGTACAGTGCAAAAGGAACATCAATGTAAACTGCAATGAACCACATAAAATTGCTAAAGGGCGAACAACTATTCAAAGCATGGAATAACAGATAGCTGCTTTTAGATAGCAAAAAACAACATGGTGGGTTGTCCCACCATTGCTTACTATTATTTGTGATTTTCTCTGTGCCATCAAGAGGATTGAGGATGCCTGGAATGTCCTCCCCAAAAGACAAATGGTCTATCCGATGAGAAAAGTTGTATGCTGAAACACAATAAAATTCATAGTCCAGTTATATCAGTCAGCATTCACTGCAGAAAATTTTATGTTAGATCCATTGCTCAAAGTCATATTAAAAGGATGCAACATTCTCAATATTACCATTCATGTTTGAAAAGTCACTTACTTTCATGGCTGACAAAAGCAGCGATATGAGCATGGCCACGAGGATGATGAATAGGCCTATGAAAGATTTGGTTTATAAAACTGGCACAGAGGAATTACGGTTCACCATAAAAACTGTCACAATGATATGCATTTCATTATCATTGCATTAGAGCAAAGTTTCTATCATATTTCAGGTTCGGAAATAAAAAAATACAAGCAAAGTAAACTTACTTTCCTACAGTTATGTGAAAGTTCCCCGCCACCTTGTTGACATAGACATGCCCATGGATCCTGCAGGCATTTAAGGGCTCGGAGGGGGTGTCTTCCCTGTTCAAAACATGAACATATTTTCTCAAGAGTAAAACTAAAATGATTGTGTGTGCTTATCCTCTTTACATTGCATGTAATAGCCATCTTTTAAATTAGAAACTAACCGTGGGGGTAAGGCAGTGGGCGATCCTTTCAAAACACTTTTGTACAGAACTTCTTGGAGGGCATGCTCCTCCCTCAACCTGTTCTGAATCAGCAGTAAAGTCCTGAACAACAAAGAATAGGTGAAAATCTCTCTCTCACTCTGCTATGCAATGCTATATTTTATTTTGACTAAGATGTTCCCTATTCATGTTTCATTCAATCAAAAATATTTGTATTGCTTTGTTACATACTTAAGTGAATAACTACCTGTGCCACAATTTTTGTTGTGGGGACAGAGTAAAGATGACCTAAAAATCAATAAGTCATAAGCATCATGTGCAGGTACATTTTAAAATAACATAACATTAGCAAATGGCATCTTGATTTCCACCTGCTTTAAAATATGATTGAACAATACCAACAAATCATAAAAAACAAAAATTCAGCTTTAAGCATTTATTCAATACATTGGTAATAAAAAAACTCAACTTACAGGCTCATACACAAGTCCATTAGATGTTATCATGGTTTCTGCCAGATCTAAAATATCTGCTCCCACATCTGAAACCAAAGAAAACACATTCTTGTCATCCTCATCAGTGTTAATGGAACATTGGATTGCTCAAACTAAAAAATAAATCCATTGGCTGTACTTACGCTGGCATTTCATGGCAACGGTGAAGTCTATGTTTATTCTCATTTTACTATGAATAGAAAGAAAACAGAGTAATGTCAAATTCCAGATATATGAGAGCAGTGAAATGTATGCAGTGGGGTTAACAGTTTTGTTCATACCTAGAAAAGTCCTTGTCAACTTCATATTCATACTTCATCCATGTGTCTCGGTACACAAAGAACTCAAAGAAGGCCAGAAGTGCCATTGCAGTAAAAGCTATCAAGGACACTGGGGATAAAACAGGGAGACACAGGTGTAGTTGAAAAGGAGTATGGAAAATATTGATAAGTACAATCAGTTTCTCATGAATCACCATAGTCTCATTGAGTAGCCTACCTGTGCCTCCGGTAGCCGAGGTTTCCACATAGCTTTCTGGAACTTTTGGGAAGGCATCCAACTCCTTTACCAGGTTTAGGGCTTTCTTCCTGGACAGGCGCCTCATTTTCAGGCCAGCTCTTCCCCTGATGACCTGCAGGGTGCAATAGACCACACTTCTAACCTAAATAAAATGGAGATGGCAGTGTTGCCAAGTGATTATATTTGTCTAGTAACAAGTGACATTGCGACTGTATCGTTAATCTTCAAATATTAGACTGCAGTGCGCCGATATCCTAATTCGTTCGCAATCTGGTAATAGATTTAGCCTAAACATATTTTATTGTCTTACCTTGAGCCTTTCTTAATCATTTATGAAATGCTTATACTCATACTCATACTTATATTTAAATGTTTGTAAACCCCTAAACTGAATTTTATTACGGCAGGTAAATTGGCAGCCTGTGCTAGATAGATGTAAAGGCATAGGCGCTGGGATTTAGTACTGTGTTATGTTTGGTTCAGCCAATAAGGCAGAAAATGTCTGCGCGACCGACAGGAAGACGAGATCTGACTTTTGTATTTTTTTCTAAATAAAAGTCAACATGTGGTACAGTTTGTTATGTGTGTTTTACCAGAGAGAAAGAAAAAACATTTGGCCTATGTTTGTATAATAAGTTGCATATAAAAGATAGTTGAATTTTTACGTAATGTTTAAAATTGTATAAAATGTCAAATGTGTAGATCGAGTATTTGCAGACCGCGCGTGTTCAAAAGCAGATCATGATTATGCGAAGACTATATGTCAGACGCCTTGACAGTCAGATGACGAAAGTCAAAACAACTTACTGAATGAA
>JAVQJS010001585.1:0-11264 GCA_036024795.1 Galaxias rostratus | reverse complement strand
TAAGGTGTGTGTTTGTTTGTGTCTGTCTGTCTGTCTGTCTGTCTGTCTGTCTGTCTGTCTGTCTGTCTGTCTGTCTGTCTGTCTGTCTGTCTGTCTGTCTGTCTGTCTGTCTGTCTGTGAGAGGGGCCCAGCTCCATTGCCTCCCCCAGAGACTGACAGGTCCCTTCGGTCTCTGACACTGCTGTCAGGAGAGGGGCGTTCCACTCCACTGCATTGAAGCCCCTAGGGGGAATGTGTGTGTTTGTGTGTGTGTCTATTTGTGTGTGTGTGTGTTTGCCTGTGTCTGCTTGTGCGTGTGGGATGCGTGTACAAACTGCGTTTCCGTGCACACGGGTATATGCCGATCTGTGCTTTGAGAGAAAGAGTGAGGGCCTCGGAGAAAAAGCAGGGATCTCAAAAAAATAGAGAGAGAGAGAGGGGAGAAAGAGAGAGAGCAGGGGGAGAGGCAGTCGGCATATCTGTGACGGCTGATTTAGTGTGTGTGTGTGTGTGAGTGTGTGTGTGTGGGGGGGGATGGGGAGGAGAGAGAGAGAGATGGGGCCTAGAGTCATGCTTCAGAACGGTGAGAGTGGAGGTGGAGGGCAGAGGCAGAGGGCAGAGGGCGTGGTGCTGGGTGGGGGACATGGGAGTGACTTCAGCTAGCCGCTCATACACGTATCGGTAGTCAGGAATTAGCGAGCACCGGGCGCCGCCGTCAGGGAGACGACAGGCTCAGCATCTTTCAGGCTTCGTCTCTCCATACCTGCTAAGCCCCCCACCCCGCCCCACCCCACTAACCCCCACCCCATCACAAGCCCGCCTGACGGAAACATTAACAACAAAAACAAGTCTTTATTAATAGAATGTGCAAATGCACGTCGAGGCGGCGCTTTCCCGCGCAGCCCTTTTTGGCAGCTCTCTTTCGCACCTTTGCAGCTGGCTGTGTCGGGCGGACGAGTATTTTTAGACGCACGTTGGTGCGTTTAAAGGGACCGTGGCACCGACATTCAAGCTGTGGTTAACACGGCCCCGGGGAGCCGACGACGCTGCTGTCAGCGCGGGGGGAGCGGAGGACTACTCGGAGACTTCATCAACAGCAAAGAGGCCCCGGAGAGAAATTGTTGTCACGCGAACGCAACGATGTCACCGGGTAGTTATGACGTCTCAGACTCGAGTCGGATGTCTTTCTCTTGGTCTGTGCCCGTTGTAATCTTAGAAAATTCTGAACCACCTCCTAACTGACGTCCTCTCTGTTCAGCAGGCGATGCCAGGTTGATTCACTGGATCACCTTCACCTCACAAACCCTTCACCTGTGAGCCAGTCAGGAGGGGGAAATACAAAGAGAGATGACTATATAGCATAAGGCATATTTATGTCAAACCTTGACAATGCTCGGAAGCGCTTCATCCCAGGTAAAGGGCAAGGGCTTCCGAGTGAGACGTGGTTTTTGGAAATGCCTTTTGGCCGCGGCGTTCTGTTGACCAGACTTTTTCCATGGAGGAGCGCGAGGCTGGCTCCGCATGCTGAGCAGGCGGAGCTGAGGGGAAAAGCGGAATCAAATATAGCGCCTTCGTTCACACAGGCTGCGGATTAACGTGACAATCTCATTACCTCGATCTCCATGAAGACAGCCTCTCTGGAGGTGGAGGGAGACGCGGTACAAGAAGGAACACAAGAAAACATTACACACACATCCAATATAGCAGCCCCACTCCCCCGCCCCCAATCCCCCGCCCCCCCACCCCTTCACCCCATCCGTCAACAGTGTGGGAGTGTATCTATGTTAGCGAGTGTATTTATACGTGTGTGAGCCAGCCGGCGCACATATGCCATGCAAGTTGGGTTTGGTGTGTATGTGTGTGAGCGTGTGTGTGTGTGTGTGTGTGTGTGTGTGTGTGTGTGTGTGAGTGCTCAGTCAAGGCCAGGCCCTCACTGCTGTGTTTATGATTACACTGGTGGAGTGAGCCGAGGAGACATATGGGGCCATAAATCAGGGCCAGGCAGTTGGGCACGGAGCTGGCCAGCCACTGCTCAGCATAATCAACTAGTGCAAGAATAATAGGGCGGCATGCACCGGGCCTAGGCAGACCTCTGTCTGGCACCGGGGGCCGGCCGGGATTCACAGCCACGGGCAAACGTGGGAGCGCTCATCCCACACAAAGCCAGCTGTTGAAGGAGACGCCTGTTGACTTCTCTCGATTTCTCTGTCTCATTCTCCTCCAGTCGGTCTTTTTTTCTCCCCTGGAAATAACTTGATGTTCGTGTCTTGACCTCACTTATTCCGGCTTTGATTCCGTCTCTCTCGTCTTATCGTATCTGGCCCCCGACCCCCTCCCGACTGTGGGACGGCACATTTGCTCGGGAGAAACCAGATGTCAAATCCACTGTGATCTTGACGTCGAGATACAAACGAAACGAGCAGGGGGAGAGGAGGATAAACTAATAGTGGGATATGGTGCAAGGTGCCAGGGTGATCTGCAATCAGCTGCAACCAGGAGAGAGGCGGAGAGGGAGCGCGGAAAATGGCGCACGGAAGGCAGGGGATAGCATGAAAGACGATTTGCAGAGCATTCAGTTTTATTTTAAGACCACCGGCTCTAAGCCAGGACGTGTCAGGGCGCTTTGTTCCCTAGCAGCCCCTGTAATCTCTTTCCCCCCACAATGTGCTGATAGGAGCTAATATGCTGATCAAACAGGCTGATGGAGAGGCCAGATAGCGGGACAGCTATTTCACCCTCATCCTTAGGCGTCCACGCACGCTGATAAGCCCCAGCTTGGAATGGACAGTGGGAGTAGAACGTCAACGTACCGATACTGCTGGGTGTTTGAAAAATAATAATAATAATAATAAAAATTCAAAGACGTTCGAGAAGGGCCGCCGGCAAAGCCAGAGAGAAATACACTGGGAGTGGGATGAAGACAAAGCCCCGTGGAGGGAGGGGTTTGGGAATCAATGAAGCGTTCCTGAAGGCTCTGCACTGATTACATTATAGCAGAAGGAAATTAGCGCGAGGAGAAGCTGCCGTGGTAACACACTTGGCTGGAGGAAGAAGTTTGTCCTTGTTTTTTTGCAAGGCGGCTAGGGAGGCGGAAAGGGATGTTTGCCCACAAACGGCCGTTAGTGCCGCTTCCGATCGTGGCAAGGCGGTTGCCATAGATACGGGAGGATACTTGCCGGTTGGGAAGGATGGATCTCAGTCGATGAGAGCAGCGCGCCTGCGTATTCAAGGCAGAGGGAGAAGAAAAATAGGGTATAGACAGGGAATACAGACAGACAGACCGACGATTAGGTGTGCTGAGGAAACACTAATAGAGGATGACATGGAGAGCGATGGGAAGAGACAGACAAACAGACCAGAGTCCTAAGGAGATACGTGTCCTCTGAGGAAGATGATGGGAGTGGAGGGGGGGGGGGGGAGGGGGGGACAAGACACTGCAGAGACAAACAGAGGCTAAAAACTAACTAGGTCCAAAGGGCATACCTCACTTCACTTATAGTCCAAAGACTAGCTCTAAGAACAGAATGAGAAAGAGAGAGAGAGAGAGAGAGAGCAATAGAGAGCGAGAGAGAGAGAGAGAGAGAGAGAGAGAGAGAGCAATAGAAAGCGAGAAAGCGAAAGAGAAATGGCACGCCAAAGTCGACGTTCCCTTCAAGCCGAAATAAAACGGGAGCACGCAGCACGATGTCGCAAGCCCCGTGACAATTCCGTGAGCAGATTCTGATAAGCAGGACCCCCGTCACAGAATAATGAATCTTTCATTAAAAGGCCTTTTGAATCTCTTTCCAAAAGGAGAAATGATTATATTTTCCCTCTCTTTGAAAAATTTGGGTGGTTTTTTTCCCCCCTATTTTTTTTTTTAGGGGTTACTAAAGTTTCAGTGCCGTGTATTCCCAAGCCAAGCACATGGGCCGGCGTCATCTCTGAGGGATTCGTCTGATGAATCGGAAGGCTGATAAGATAGCTGAGCAGTCAGGAGCATTGAGGGAGGCAGCCAGTGTTTCACCAGAGAGACACTGCATCAAAAGCTATCAAAAACAGGAAATCACCAATGGCCACTAATAGGGGCGCCGCGCTCTCGGCATCATAAATCCATGCCCCGCTCCGATATCTACGAGTGGGATAACCGTGTATACGTTGAAAGATTTAGAAGACGGTAATGCAGCCGTTATGATGTCGTGATGAAGACGAGGGCACATTGACGCGGGTGGTCTCCGCGGCATGAAGAATGGCTTGCCGGATCACCGTTCCCCAGTTTGCCGAGAAACGGTGGAAATGTTTGTTCACGGCTGACGGTGACGGCGGTCTGTCAGCTCCGGTCGGGATACCTTATACATAAATGGTTGTATGGTTGTACGTGCACACGGTATCTTTTCGTCTCACCATGTCGGCACTGGAGGACCTCGCCTCACACAGCAGGGTGCCGGCAGGCGGTTGGGGCGACGAGTGCTGCAGACGAAGGACACAGAGCTGGAGGGGGGGGGGGGGGCTGTCTAAGGCCAACGGAGTCCATTGGGCAGCGTGACCGTTTGTGGAGAGACACGCCGTGCCAGGAGCCTCGGCTGGGAGGTGGTGGACAAACCCAGCAGGGCCGGTGGAGCCGGGATGAGAAAACGCAGCAGCGCAGCAAGAAACCAAGCCAGAATGTCCGGATACAAGGAGAAGAGGCATGGAGATATGAAATTCCACCGTGGCATAGATTATGGGGTGGGATACGGTTTAACAGGATGCTTGGTATCAACACGTGGTCGCTAAGCTTATAACGCCATCAGCGGTCGTAGGGGTTTTCCCGGGAAAAGGCCAGGGAGAATCCCACCTTCTCCCTGGGTGCTGGTGGAAACGTCATGCTAGCGCTAGAGGAAACCCTGTGGGGAGGAGTGATATGTCTATCAAAGCCTTTACTAAGTATTAATTACAGGCTGGTGCGCATCAAATGCTGTCATCTTTCAACTGGATGAAAAGGGCCCAATGAAGTGCGTGGCACAGATCTCTGCTAATGAAGCTAGTGTCTGTGATGTACCGTAGTAAACACAAATTGATGTGCAAGACTACACCGAAATTAGAGCTGTTGACAACACAAGTCTCTGTTCCACTTCTTTCAAAGGGCACACCGCTATGATCACGCTAAAACTTAACTGTCCAAAAGAAAAGAAAAAACAAAAAAGGAAAGACCCATACTGCTATTTTTTTTCCATATTTGCAACGACGCATATACCTTCGTCGGTCGGATTTTTCCATAATAAACCCTTTTGCCAGAAGTGGTGCACTGGTAGAAGTGGAAAGTGATTCCAGCACACTCACAGCCACGGCAGGATGCCTCTCTACCCCATAGGACCTGTGGGAGCCCTAATGAACAGCCGGTGCTGCGGGTTCCCCTCTCCCTCAAAGGGCTAGAGTCAAACCACAAGTCAGACAGAGTGCAGGCTGTCCCATTCAGCTCACAGCACTCACTCAAGTGTCAAGAAAGCCCTCCCTGAAAGTGCACTCTGCTCTCATTAATAACAAAGACATTGCTCAGTGCCGGATAACAGACATGTTTCAGAGGGGCATTGTAGCGACTAGTGGGTGTTCACAGTAGTGCAGAGAAAGACAAGAATTGCCCTACCGCATTGGAGAAAGACAATTCTTTGAGAAATGGATGTTTATTGTGTTACAACAGCTGCGCTCAAACCAATTTATTTTCCTCTTAGATGGCTCAGCAGGTTGCTAATTCTCAATTTTAGATCTGAAGATTGATCATTAGATTTAAATAAAGGACGTATTACAATGTGATTAATCCATAAATATATTGCCATTTGTTTGATGTCAAGCTGCTACTCTTCCGGAGCATCTCGGAAACTTTGCTCGAATGGGAGGCCGAGTAGATTCGGAAACGCACATCCTAACACATAGGATTGGCCTCTTGCCGTTCCAGAGCTATTGAAGCTTGTATTAACAGATACACATAAACAAGTTCCCATAAAGTCAAGGTAGCCACAAAAACAAAACTGTAAAAAAAATAACAATAGTACCAAACAGAGCCTGGTTGCTTTCCGATGTCGATATAAAATCCCAACATACCGTCTGCCCTTTAGCCACGTAGCTTCAGTTCATATTCAATACGCTGCCTTACGGAGACGCAAATACAACGAAAGCATCCCTGTCAATCCTCAGGGTCGGCCCTTTGCATTGTGTTATGATATAAATAATATAATGGTGATGATATAATACAAATATTATACAGGTAGTCAGCAAGGGCCGATAGAGAAAACTCCATGTATTAATCAGAGTGAAGCGTTGGCCGCTTTCCAATTTACTGGTGCTACATAATCTCCTCCCAGCGAGTCCCGCTGGCTAGCAGTAGCTGCATCTGGTCGGACCCTAGTGATGCAGTATTTATGACCAGTGCCCCGTGTGCGCGCGCCCCCGGTTGCCTGGACGCCCGTTCCGCAGCTAGCCGACGAGGGGGGGTGGTGCATTCCCACTCAGGGCTACGGTGCGGTGCTTGGTGGGTTTACATCCCCCCCCCCCGCACGGATGAGCCCTGGGATAAGCCCGGTTCAATACAATAAAGTTGTGCGCACAGGATAAGAAGGCGCCTGGCCGCTTTTGTGTGCGCGTCCGCAACTTCCTTTGCCTCTGGGAGGGACCCCCTCTCCTGAGGCGATCCGTCTCTTCGTTGCCTTTGAACGGCTGACATTTTAATCCCTCGCTGTGATCAAAGGCGTGTGATACATGCAAAAGGGCAGGGCCGCGAAGGCTTACATCAACGCTCCGTCATCGGATTCCGGTTGGAAGTGAATCAAAATGATCCTCTGTTTATCCTATTCCCTGGTGACTGTAGTTCTGCATCCTGAAAGGTTCACCATGTAAATGGGTACAACAAGAGCGCGAGCCAGCACACGAAACGACTGCATCAGAAGCTTACATAATGGGAGAAAGAAGGAAGAGTAATTGCCTTACACTGATATAATATACTGATATAATATACAGGTTACACTGATTCGTCCGTGGCTCAAACAGGAAGTGTAGAATGAGCAGACCTTGAACTTGAGGCATGTCTCTGGAGGGAACAGCTCTATCAATCCAAGAGAGAAAATTAAAAAAGATCAACATTAAAGTAGAATCTCTTCGGAGGGAAACAGCCCCATGCATAAAGAAACGCACTCAACAGCACATTTTATCTACCCAGGCAGGCAGAAGCGGAGGGGGCTAGGTGTTTCTAAGCTGTAGGAAAGCTTCTAGTTAGCCCTGTGTGGAACTGACTCTGTGTGTCTTTCTCTGTGTTGCAGTGTGGAGCTGGACTTCAAGCAGCAGGAGGACAAGCTGCAGCCGCTGATGAAGAGGCTGTGCCCCACGGAGGACAGCCTCTTCTCCTCCCTGCCTTACGCCCAGGAGGCCTTCACCTCCACCCCCAAGCGCAAGTCCAAAGCCGAGTCCAAGAAGCACGCACGCTGGAAACTCTGGTTCCTGTGAAAAATGCAGCAACGGATCCAAACCAACCAACCAACCACCGTACTGTTACTCTCAAAGCCCAGGATTTATGCATCTATATATGTAGTTAGCATTTGTTGTTTTTCGGGTCACAAGCTGAGGAAATTTTGAGCTGGCTTTTCATGGCCCGGTAACCTCTACTGTAATTCCATGGAGCTCTTCCAGTGGATATTGAGCCGGCGCCTTTGAGGAGGCAGGATCTGTAATGGAAAACAAGCGCCTCATCCCAGTGGGGATTGAATTCTTTGTCACGCTTGCTCCCCCCCCCCCCCCCCCACGAACCCCCACCCGCCCCCGCCCAAAAAAGGATTCCAAGTTATTTTGAACTAATTTCCTGAAGCAGGGCGTGAAATTGCGCCACAGCAAGTTGATTGGAGATCGGCAAGGTGAGAAGAGAACCTGGAATTCCTTCCTGTGTATTTGCATATATTTTTCTAACTCTAGTCTATGGAGTCTTCTTCAATTATTTATTGGTTCAGCAACTATGTCTATCACATTTCCATTCGGCAGTTGGGACTTAATTTGCGTTTTTCATAATCTCTCCGAGATAAAAGTATGAAAAAGCAGTCTTCTACGACGCACAAGACTTGTTTCTCGGAAGACACCCCGACGATATATCAGCATATCGGCAAAGCACAATTTACTAAACACTGTTCAGGATACACTTTCTCTAGATACAAACTATTTTGACAATGATCTTACCTAAATCAACTACTAGCAAGGACACCATGAACTTTGATAAGGACCTTGGAGAAGACCTGGAGATTTTATTGGCGCTACTTGAGTACCTTTTTATCTCTACAAATGTCTTCTCACATCGGTTAACTTAGAAATGAACAAATGACTAACTAAATAAAAATATTTTCATAAAAAATCTTATTTGCAAAGTTAAACATCTCAATGTAATTTCTTTTCTATACGAATATATGAACTTATATCTCACTTTAAGGTTTATTTAAATATATATTTGAGCTGATTTACCGGGAATTGTCGGTTGTGAAAATACAGTTGAGACGATGTGAATAGAGGTTGACTTGTAATTCCTTTTCATGTGTCAAACGTATCTTAATCTATTTACATAACATACAATAAGAAAAGGGGTGCCCAAAATATGCCTATCAGAACTGCTTTGCCGCGCGCACGCTCATGCTATTGTACCTATAGCTCCCACACACAGTCGAGGCTTACGTGTCTCAAGTCTCTTTTCCCCACTAGATGAATATTGAATTATCAAGCTACTTCACAGCACACACGAGGGGATGGCAGTAAGGGAGGCAGATGTGATTGTATTGCTCCACTTTCCTGCATCAGCTAGTGCACACCACAGCCCAGCCGGGCGGACTGAACGTGCAACGACTGGAGCCTTTTGACGGAAAGGGCTACGCGCCTGTCGCCCCGCTGGGCTTTTCAAACCGTGACATTCGTAAAAGTGATTTTCCAAAAATGTTCGAGGCCATATTTCTAAGAGAAAAAGGAATGAGCAAAGACCTGCTTTTCTTTTCCTATTTTGTGCACTAGCTACGTCGTCGAACCCCGGCTCCCGTTACGCGCCCGATTGTAGAGGAAGCGTCCGTTGCCGTCCCGTCAGCGTTTCTCTCGGAAACCACGTGCGGTCAGGCCACACATACATGCTGTCCAGCATCCAATAGGGCTAACACCATCCTACAAAATGCAAGAGAAGCCGCTACAGACACTAACTACTCACAGCCTGTAAAGCAAATGGCAGATGATACTAACGCAGCGATAAAAAAAAAAAAAAAAAACAAGGGGAGAGAGAGAAATAAAAAAAACTGCCCCAAAAGAGCGAAATGTGCCAAAGTGGTTAAAAAAGAGCATTAATCATCCTTTGCTAGCAACGCTAGAGAAGTGGCTGCACTGCCAGGTGCGAGTGCTTCGTCCTCCACCCCTTCCCAGCACCGGCTTCAGTGTCCGCACCATGTAAATCATGACCACTCAATTTTCAACGCAGGAGGGGTTTGGGATCTCCAGTAGTTGTACTGTAGCATAAAGCGAGAGAGAGAGAGCGATCTAGATATGTATCTGTACCTTAAAGAAGTGCAATTGATTTACTATGTGCAATACTGTGTATTTTATACTGTTTTTAAACAACTGAGGGCATTTAATATACAAAACAAAACGGTGAAAAAATTTAATAAAATGGAGGTTGCAGAAGTTCTAAAAGTCAAAAGTTGATTGTGTTCTATTTGTGCTACGTCCGCGGTGGAGGTAAACAGTTTTGTTTTTTTTGCACTCATGACTGCAGTTTTTGGCGAAAAGACTCTGGTTGTCAGGCTGTCAAATTCTACCTTTACAAACTGTAAAACCTAATGGATGCTCCACACCGTCTGTAAGATCCGGCCAAAACCTCCACGAGCAACGCGGGAGATTGCTGGTGGTTAGACCGCAGCCAAAGGCTTTGACAATACGCCCGCATTAAAAACCCTGCCTTTTGTTGCCGCGCGCCAGCGGACGAGAGAGGAATAGAACAATGGGAGTAGAAAGCTTGGAGAGGAGGGGAGACATGAAAGACAAGCTTGAGCCCCAGCCAGCGCCGCCTCAGGACCCATTCAGACCCGTGGCTAAGCCTGACAGAGGAGCCTTCCCGGCTGCTCTCCAGGGCCCGGGGTGGGGCGTGGGGGACGGAGTGGAAGCTGAGTGTGTGAGAGGGAGTTTGCGTGTTCAAGCATTGCTGTAGCCCAGGCATAGGTCATTGAAAAGAACTGGACTGTCAGGTGTGTGTGTGTGTGTGTGTGTGTGTGTGTGTGTGTGTGTGTGTGTGTGTGTGTGTGTGTGTGTGTGTGTGTGTGTGTCTCTGTACAGCACTGTAGTCAGGGGAAAAGGGGCTCTGGTGATGGAGAGGCTTGGTTGCCCCCGGTTACTATTCTTAACCAGCCCCTCTCATCCCCCTATGGCAGTGCATTCCCGTGCATGGGAGGCTGTTACAATGCAGCACAGTGTTCAGTTTCTCATCTCATGGCCCCTAGGCGTTAGCGGTCCTATGTGCTGAAACAGGCACTCTGGACGATAAAGATGGCGTACAGTAAAGAAAAGAAAAAGACGCATAGGAGCCCCCACACTGCTCACAGCGGGGCCGTGCCCGCCAGCCGGGGCCGTCAGTCAAAGCGGAGGGGGACGGAGTGATAGGCGTGTGGGAAGGGCATTACCATGCAACGCCATCTCTCACTATGCTGCTCCTCCATAAGCACTGCAGCAGGCTGGCCAGAGAGCGCTAGAGGGGAGGGAGGGAGGGAAGGAGAGAAAGAGAGAGATAGAGAGCCAGCAAGAGCAATAGAGACAGAAACAGAGAGTGAGGGAGAGAGATAGGAAGAGAGAAAGAAATAGTGAGACAGCAAGAGCGACAGAGAAACAGAGAGTGAGAAAGAGTGAGAGAAACTGAGAGAGAGAGAGAGAGAGAGAGAGAGAGAGAGAGAGAGAGAGAGAGAGAGATACAGCGAGAGAGAGACTAAGAGAAAGAGAAAGATAGAGATACAGAGAGAAAGTGAGGGGGTAAGAGAGACAGAGAGAGAGAGAGAGGGCTACAGAGAAAAAGAACATGTGGACTGCATTGCACTTGGTCTGCGGCGGTGCTGCTCCCTGGGTCAGTGCATTACATGCAGCCCAACCTGCGATCCGTCAGCCCTGCACTGTCAATCAATAAGCCGGAGCTCTGTCCCCTGCAGCTCTCCCTTAGCCTGCCCTGTACCACACACCAACACACACACACACACACACACACACACACACACACACACACACACACACACACACACACACACACACACACACACACACACACACACACACACACACAC
>JAVQJS010001567.1:0-12897 GCA_036024795.1 Galaxias rostratus | reverse complement strand
GACAAATTGACACAGACTCGAATGCTGACCAGGGGGGTCACCTATTCCAACTGAAGCTCTCAATTAAAACCCTCCCGTATAGATCACCTGGGTGTTTTCCTAAGCCGGTCAGGGGGAACAATTCCTTGGGTTCCATTGTGCCTCAGCAGCTTAAATCCATGCTAGGGTCACAGCTAGAGTGGGCCCACGTCTCCCTCACCGAGGGGACTAATGGCAAAGCTCCCATGAACTAAAGAGGCAGCTTTTAAAAGAGGCACCTCGCGTTAAGCTGAATGAATCTCACTCGATAGCCAGAAAGGGGCTTATTTTCAATAATTGTACTTGAGTCCGCGAGCGAGCCACGGGTAGCAGCCAGCCAGAGCAGGCTGTGGCCTCACTTAAGGCCCACACGGGCTACCGCACGGCCAACTCATTAAAAGAGCTCTCCTCGAAAAAGTTTTCACTTGACAATTAAAAACCTGAAAGGAACACAAAGGAGTAGGGCCGACCACAGAGCACGTTATTTTTACCCCAACACAGACAAGACAGTTGGTTCCACGTGCTGCGGAACGCGAACCCACAGGGAACAAACTGAATAGAAAGGTGGTTGAGCCTGTTCAAGGCTTGAGTAAAGCTCACGTTGGAAATCACAAAACGGCACTGGATTCTATCGCCTAGTTCATTTTAATGTAACAAGGCAATGAACTACTGTAATATAAAACAAATAATGTATTCTTGATGAGAATAGTTATGCCTTCAACTGATACATTTTGTACAATGATTGGTCAAAGTTTTTGTAAATAAGCTCCGTAGATTTGTTAGCTTCATCTTATTCTTATTACCTTACATTCCTGAATATAAGGGCAACTAGATTTCAGGCAAGATTTTAAAACACTATTCAAAGCCTCTTGTATACACCATGATAGAATACATTTCATAAAAATTAAGATATCAAGTTTACAATATTTAAGGTTGAAAATGGCAAAAGTGCCATTAAAACGTGAAAGACAGTAAAACAGTCTGTAAGCCAGAAAAGAGAAGTCACTGTAGAAGGCGTAAGCACTGTAGAAGCTCTACCAGATACTCCAGTTATTGATTGGAGAGGTAGTCATAATGATGACAGTGTTCAATGTTAAGGTTGCACAAAAAAAATCATGCTTGCTGGGACATTAAATGTGTGAACTCAATGTTCTATTAGGAAAGCGGTGTAATGATTACGTTCATTGACTTAATGTCAGCATTAGACATTAGACAGTCTTCATGAACGTTTCTCCAACACTAATAATATAACTTGCTCCGTTTAACCATATATACATATTTCACAGGACTGAAACCATACCACAGGTAGTTAAATCCATACATACATGTTTTCTGCAAAAACAGAGGAGCTATGCGTTAGAAGTCTGAGGCAAACATAACCTTGGTTTAGCTAACAGTACCTAACTAAATAGATACATTTAATTGGCACAGGCTGTGTCTAGATTGTTTGGGTAAAGTCAAAAGAGCTGAAAAGAAAAATAACTATCTCACAATCAGTGAGTCTGAAAGCAGTCAAAGTTTTGCGCCAAGACAAAAAAACGTCATTGAACAACGGATGTTGATGTTCCATGAATTTCCTGACCAAAAAGGTCGTAAGCATATAACTACCATAGGTAAAAAAGTTTCTATATAAGGACTATTTCCCCAAGATATCTCAGGATAGGAGAGTAGCAGATAGATTCCGACAGCAGATTTTTTTTTTTAAATGTCTGTCCGCCCGTCTGGACAGCCAACAGAGCAAGAATCCACAAAGCCCAGCCACAGCCCCACTCACTATGCATCTGCCATGGTCACCCAAACCAATGAGAAGTTCTAGAGGCTGTCAACCGGGTGGAGGAGAGGAGGCCGTGGGCATGGCAGGGTTTTGGCAGACACGCTGTAGTCTTTGATGGTACGGCCCGTGTGCGACTCGGTTATTTCTAGCGAAAGGAACATCCTTACCGGCGTCTACCCCTCAGGTGTTCCCGTAAAACAGGAGCAGATAAACAAGGCCTCCTCTAATTGATCCCTGGGGGAGGACTTTGCCTGAGACCATCCAGCGCCAATGACCCCTACAGTACAGACCATACCCTACAAAGAACACAGTCAACCACAGGCCAACGACAAAGACCTCACACCCACCAACCTCCTCAAACGCAAACCCAATACTATATTCCACTGTTCAGGTTTGAAGAAGCAAAAGGACTTCAGTAGACACGATGCAAAATGGCGGCCCCCATCGCTCGAACTTCCAGACTTCCATGTTCGTCCCCTGTCCCCCCACCCACCCACCTCTGCTCCTCCCGCCCAGCGGGTCTGATTCGCAGCCCTCGTCGGCGGACCTGAATTTAATAACGGGGGTGTTGACAGCGGGTCGCGGCGGGTCCCCTGCCGGGTTGAGGCGCGGGCCAGCCGCAGACGGGAGCGCCCGCGTGTTAATTACCGTCTACCTCTGGGGCGCCTCACCTGCACTGCCTGTCATTAACGCTGCCCGCCGCCCAAACAGGTGCCGCCGCCCGCCACACTCCTCTGCCCGGGGGTGGGCGCGCCGCTCCGGCGGACATGCCAGAGACCTGCCATGCCGACCCCCGCCGCGCACACACACACACACACACACACACACACACACACACACACACACCTCCAGACTACTAAGGGGGCTGTTTGAAGAGGGGGGCACAGCGTCCGAAGGTGACCTGTGTTGATCCACTGCGGAGGTGAGCTGGGGGACAGCCACGGCCGTGGTGAGCAGAAGGGGGCTGGGGTGGACTCCTTGTCGCTCCGGCTCTGTGATATATCACACACAACGTGTCACAGGGAATGCCAAGATGTTGGCTCCGCTGCCAATTGTGCCCTCGGAGCCCGGTACTGACCCCCCTCTTTCCCACATAGCTGGATAGGGGCCTGGCATCCAATTTGATGAATGATGCCCACTCTTTGCTCACACTGTCCACTATACTTATATCACTGGGATCTCTCTCTCTCTTCCGCTCTCCCTCTCTCTGACCTGGCACGGCTGAGAGACGGCGGGCAGGCAGTGGGTAACAGCTGGCTGCGGCCCCTGCCTGCCCATTGTGGCTATGGCCACGGCGGGCTGGCTGGGGGGCGGAGCATAGTGCCCAGTGCCTGCCCCCGGACCCCCGGCTGATCCTCTCCCTGGGTCGCTGTCACCGCTGATGTCTTCATCGCTAAGCGGAGCAGACGACCGGGGCCTGGCAGCCACCGGAGGTGACACCAAATCCAATTATCCGCTCGCCACGCCGCCCGGCACCAGAGGAAGAGGGGGGGGGGGGGGGGCTAGTGGTGATGGGGACACGAGCTGGGACGGTGGAGGGACAAGGGGAAAGCACAGGACACAAGGATATGGACAGGGATTAACCCTTACATCCCACATACGACCGGTGCAAAAACAAACCTGCTATGGAGGGAAATGATGTCTGTTCAGCAAATACATAATAGAGGTTTAGTGCAAGGTGGTTTAGGGCACTGCTCTAAGCTGGCTGGTGACAGCTAGAACTACAGCAGTCTTTGTTCATCGTGACACTGATAAAATATTACTGAACGGTGAAAGACATCATCACCCAGTACCATTGCTACGGTACATTTAGAACATTTTTTTTTCAAGCAAAGTAAGGGAATAAAAAAGAAAGTGAGGAAGACAACAGACGTGGCAGGAAGAGGGAAAGCGGGAAGTACAAAAGACAAAAAAAAAAAGACAAAAAAGAATTATTTTTTTTCCATTCCTGTTTTTAATGAAGTGAGTAGAGACACTTGCAAAGAGCGAGAACAGGAGGAAGACGCTAGTCACACTAACACTGCCTTTGCCGAAAGGTGACAGCGCTGATTCACAGCAACAGTTTACAATAGGGCGACATTCCTGCAGCCTGTCTATTGTGAATAAACGTGTGAAAGTCTGGTGGAACACATGCTACAATACCAATGCCTCACACCCGCGACTTTTCAAACAATTGCGGCATTCAAGCGCAACAAAAAGTGAGTTGGACCAGCTCAAAAAGTAGTTTGCGGCGAGACAAACCGGAGGTCGCAAGGCGTATGACCCCGTCTTGGACCGGTGGGAGAGCGCCTCGGGCGAGCCAAGCCCAGCGCCACCGCGTCCCCCGGAGCGTGTCCACAGCCTCCGCCTCCCTATTTACCACTTATCTTCCCACATCAACCAAGCCTAATGGTGGGTGACAGAGCTCAAACCCAATCAGCTGATGCAGGGCCAGCGTCTGAGGCCCGCGTCCGGTTTTTGAACATTAACTCAATTAAATCTCCATAAACAAATTGGTCCCTGGGCGTCGGGCCTGGGCGGTACATGTTAAGTGCTGATCACACGGAGGGTCGGTATCGATCGGCTATCAGGGCCAGGGGAAAGGTGAAGGGGAGGCAGGGAACGGAGGGGACTCCTACCTGAAGAGGACCGCAGGCTGTAGGGTGAGGGGGGGAGGGGGGTTAGGGATTGGTGGAGGACAACTGCCAATGCAGAAGCTCTTCCTTCAACACGCATGTGCCTGAGGACACACACATAGCACACAAACACACAAACCACTGCCATTCCCCGCAAACAGCCCCGCGTCACTCAAGTCCCGAGTCTCCTGGCAAGATAGCTTCCCCCAAAATGCCCACTCGCGAAGGGCCTCCCACTGCCTGACAGGCAGACAGACAGGGATGAGGGGAGGCTATGGAGAGTAAAGCTGGTGGATGGCCGCTTGACTGACTTGTGGGAGGAGAGCGGCAGAAACGTCCCCCCCCCCCCCCCTATCATGGGGGGGCCGAGGACGTTCTTAGGCCACTTCATATTCATAACGGAAATCTCAGGCACGCGGCGGTGGTGGTGGTGGTGCCGGTGGTGGTGGTGGGCAGGGGCAATTTCAGCAGTCAGCCCACCATTTCAAAAAGTGAAAGGCAAAGTGGCATGGTGGATAGGGGGAGCGAGTGGGGAAGAGAAAGAGAGAGAGAGAGGTAGAGAGAGAGAGAGCGAGCGAGAATGTGAGAGAGATACAGAGGGATGCAGAGAGCGAAAGAGGGAGAGAGACATGAACAGAGACATACTGAGAGAGAGAGAGAGAGAGAGAGAGAGAGAGAGAGAGAGAGAGAGAGAGAGAGAGAGAGAGATACGAAAAGAGAGAGAGAGAGAATGGGAGAGAGGGGGGGTGCAGAGGGCTTCATGGTAGTCAGATGAGGGGCTCGGGGGCCGCCTGTGCACCGCCGATGGGTGACTCCGGGGCGTCTGAGCGTGGAGCCACAGGACATGCCCGTCGAGAGGCGATGCGATCCGATACCCCCACTTATGCATGGCATATATACATATGCCCCCTCTTGGGCAGAGAAAGGCACATAGCCGCAGCAGAACATTCTCTGTTTTGGTCATTAGACCAAGTTGTTTGAGTGAACTTCTGGCATGTTGCAATTGTGGGCCGCGAGAAAAACAATACTCTGCATATAAGCTGGTTCGCTCCCCAAAGACAAAATGGCGGTTGAATGTCAACCCATGATAGAGCTTTCCAATAAATGAATGAAGTGAAATCAATACTTGCAGTAGGTTTTTGTGCTTATCGGAAATGTATTTGAAAATGAATATCTTGAGGCACAGATGTCAAACGCCCCGCTAGTTATTTAATGACAAATTAAAGCAAAAGAACATCTCACTAAAAGGCTTAAAACGACACGTTTGTTTTTATTCACATACTTCCACCCGCTTTCCCAGCTCCCACCCTCTTCCACCACTTTTAATCGTCAAAAAGCGGCAAAAGAAAAATAAATAAATGATCCCTCACTACTTCCTGTGAAAGTGTGGGTCACACCTCGTCTTGAAGATGGGGAAAGTGACTGGAACGCTAGCGAGACAGATCAAGTGTGACACATCAAAGGGGCCGGAAGAGCTGGGGAAAACAGAGACGCCACCACCACCCCGCTACATGTCTCCCCACTCAGGCCCAGCTCAGAGGGGGTAGGGTGGGGGGAACACTCGCTCCAGTGACGGTCAACAGTGGTCCTCTGCTGTGATACAGTCCCATTCCCATCCCGACTATCTGCTGCCCCCCGGGCCCAAGGCAAGACCTCAAGAACATGGATGTGGATGCATCTGCCCAGGGACTACAAGACCAATGATTACACTATGCTCCCCCAATCCCCCACCCCCTCACTCCCAAACACACATACACACACACACACAAACACACACACACACACTCGGAGGGGCTAATTAAGGCTTTAATATGCAAATGAGAGCCACAGTAAATTACACAGCTGGCAAATATGCCTGTTTTTCCCTGAAAATACATCAGGAGTGCAGTGAGGAGTGTGTTGCTGCTGCTGCTGCGGCCGCTGTTGTTGTTGTTGTGTTGTCAGGGAGACAGGGGATTGTTTCCGGTTGTTTTATTTTTCCTCTGTACTCTCTCTCTCTCTCTCTCTCTCTCTCTCTCTTCGAGGGCCTTACCCACTATTGTTCCCTTCAGACATACCTTTGGTGTAAACAGATTTAGTCTTGTAGTAATGACGAGCCGATTGTAATTTGGGAGAGAGGAGCGATTGGGAGGGAACATTCTGAAAAGCGTTCCTTTTATGAGCGTGCTTATCACAGGTTTCGTGAAAAACAAGCAGCAATACTACAGTAGCCAAGTTTGGCAAGCTGCCGTCGCCTCGGCGAGCCCTCGCCGTAGCTTTTGGATATTGTAGTTCTACTAGGCAGCGTCTAGTCCCTCTGGGTAGGCAGCGGCGGCTGCAGGAGGCATGGGGACGTGGGGCCGCCTCGGGGGCCTCGTCTGAGCCGCCCCCTCTGTGATCTCTGAGGCATCTCCGCGCGGTTCTGGCCCGCTTGGCTCGTCTGCCGCCGCGCCCCCCCAGGGGGCCATGATGTGAGCCATCACCCCCCTGAGCTCCAACCAGAGTGCCGACTACACGCATGGCCAGGTTGTCCTGTCAGCGGGCCAGGCACCGCGACTGACCATGTCAGCCCAGGCAGAGGTGGGGGTGTGGGGGTGTGAGGGGGGGAGCAGCACAGGGGCGCTGGGTACCCCCACCGGGGCCCCTCTGTTCAACAGTAGGCCCTGTATCTCCGACTAGCACACAGTTCCTTCCCTCAGTGTCAGTCACACACCTCCACAGGACACCCCCGGTACTACAAAGAGCAACGGCGCTCCAAAACCACTTTGTCGTCTTTGCAAAACAAAATAGAGGTCCTGGTAGTTTCCTCACCTACCCCTCTCAGAGTCACCAGACCCCTGGCCCTCCAACCTGTATTCTTCTTCCAGTCTTACCACGCGAACACACGCAGCGTAGCACCAAGCTCATTATCACTCAACGAGGGGAACCACACTGTCTGGCTCCACACCTTGCAAAGGAGAGGCTGCGTTTCAGAGGGAGGGACCACCCTTTACCCAGCCTCCTCCACCAGGCACCACGCTCCGGTCAGATACGGCTCTGACACAGACCGGCGTCACAAGTAAACATTTGAGCAACAAACAAACAAACGGGAAAAAGATTCTAATCTCCCCTTCCACCACCCACTTGTAGGGATTGAGGAGTGGGTAGAGAGGAGTACGGAGAGGGGCTGTTCATTAGCTGAGTTAACAGAGTTCCCGAGATAAGGCCGGAAAAGCAGAAGCCACCTTGCTGCAGCTGCGGAGCGCTTGCCCCTCGGAACGTTTCCCTCCATCGCGCTGCGGGCTGCCATGAATATTTTAGAGGGGTAAATAATTAATAATTAACGGGCCAACAGGCCCCTGATCACATGGGAGCAGCGCCGGCGCGGACATGAAAACGCCACAGCTTGTAAACAAAGACTCCTGGAGCATCCTGCCCCCGTTTTCCCTTTTAATAACGTGCACACTGACAACCCCCCCTCACTCCCCCCCCCCCCCCTAAAGTCTATGAAACCCCTGCGGTACCCGTAAACACACCGAATGGCACACGGACACATTCACACATTCAACCGTGTGAGCTCGCACCATCTTGGTCCCCCCGCTCGCCTCCACAGACAGCCGTGGACAGAGCAGGTCCATCGCCCCGTCCCTGTCACTCACACGCGCAGGCACCACCCGCTTTTTTCCCCCTCCATGTCTTCAGAAGAATGGGATTTTCACATTTCCCGGCGACCCAGGGAATACGGCGGCGTCGAGCGAGCACACTTGATCTGGCCCCCCACTGTTTCCTGATGGAGAGATTTGCTTTTTAATACAATCGTCACTCGTCCCACCTGGAGGTGCCATGCCAAGACAAATCCCAGCTGTGTGACTCCGAAACCGGATGGCGCTCAAATATTCCTTCATTACCATCCCTTAAAATACCCTGCCACAGTCCCATCACAACCGAAATGCTAATCGCGTGGCGCGGCAAGTTTCAGGAAGCCGTGAAATAACATACCCGATATGGACATTTCTTTTTTGTGTCTTGAGCTCATGAATACAGCCGAATGAGTGCTGTTGGGATGTGCTGTATGTCTCATAAAGACTGGCTTTTTTTCATAAAGTGATTTCTGCTTCAAACTGACATATATCTCCATTTGACTTTTGCCAGAGGAGAATTTCATAAAATTCTGAATTAATCGTGTAAACACTGTACAGACGAGCACCGACCGCTGCGAACAAATATGTAACAAGCTCGGCGCCGCGTGCAGATAGCCTTTACAGTCCATTTGAAAGTAAGTATTCCGTTCCTTGGAGATTTTAATTAATGCTTTAATATGCAAATAAGTTAGCCGAGATAAAATCACGACAAACAGATGGCAAGTGCGGGTAATTATTTTCTGAATCCAGCAGGGCCATGCATTAAAGCTGTGGCATCACTTTCCTCAGGCCTTCTCAGCCACCAAAGGTACAAAAAAAAGGAACGGCGCCACTGATTAATCGGAATGGCTAAATGACATAAATGGGAAGAAGTGTAACAAATGGGCGAGTTCTCAGTGGATCACATACGACAGGGTTTTGAACGCGGGACTTTGCCAGGGCGTCCCACGCCACTGCAACGCCACGCGATCGCGCACTCAAAAAAACTCAAAATGATAAAGTATGAGAGACCGGGGACGTAGACATTTTTCGACACACCCAGAGCGTAAAGGGGCGGGGACCTTTGAGGCACTGACCTGCTCGTCCGTGGACGTGGGCTCCAGGTCCAGAGAGGTCAGGGAGCGGTTGATCCTCAGGGCCAGGCAGAGAGCCATGAGGCCGCCCACCCTCACGTTGTTTCCCCTGAGGTCCAGACCTTGGATCTGAGGGCTCTCCGCCACGTACTCTGCCAGCGCTACCGCCCCTGGGGGGAACGCACACAGGGATACGACTACATGCTGTGCATCAGAGGGCCTCTTCCTAATTCCTACCCACTATTCATTAAGAGGAACATGACGGTAAAGACATATGGCTACAGTATGAACTAGCTCTTTCACTAGCAATGTCATAGACACTAGATATATATCTAAAAGAATAACAGAACGGAATAAACCCTGAACTTAATGATGGGCTAAACATCTTAACATAAAAACATAGACCTCTAGCGAAACTCATGGTAATCCAGTGGTTCCCTATCAAAGTACCATGGGGGCAGGCACACATGCGTTGGGGGCTTGACACTGAAGGTGAACACCCCACGGTTACACCGGGGCCGCTTACCTTCACACGTGACGTGCGTGCGGTCCAGGCGGAGCTGCAGCAGCGAGCGGTTCATCATGAGCGCCTCCCTCAGTGCGTGGAGGCCCCGGTTCTCCAGACGGTTCCCCGCCAGCGCCAGCCTCTCCAGAGTCCTCAGCATGGGCTAGGAGATCAACAGCGCGTTACCCTCCATCCAAGCGGTTTACCTGGGGGTCACTGCCGACCAACGTGGAGAGCGGCATGGAGCGTCGATTGAAAGCTTCTCGTCCGCCGTGAGTCTGCCCTGAATCATCAGTAGTGAGGTCAGTGTGGAAGCCCTATCAGATGGCATAGGAATCTGGGGTTGTTCGGGTAACCGGGGCCCCAGGTCGCCCAGTGGTGAGAGCTGGATAGCCCCCCCTCCCCACACACACACACACACAAAAACACACTCTTGTTAGACTCATTTGGTCACCCCACGTTAGAGAGAGAAAGAGATGAGAGAGAAAAAAGAGAGAGGTACAGAGAGAGAGAGAGCGAGAGAGTGAGCGGGCGTGGGGGTGGAACAAACCGAGCGGGCACAGAGAGGCGAGGAGCGTCTTCTCCGGAGTTAATTTGTACCGCGGTGACAACAAACACACTCGAGAGCCCACTGGCTGTGCCGGCGCTAATGGCGGCGCCGAGATACGCCGCGCGGCGGACGTGCTACACACAGGCGCCTCCGCGTCCCTCGGACAGCTCAAACCTTTCCCAGGGTGAGAGGAGGGGGAGGAGGACGGCGTTGAAGTGGGACATGCGGGGGATAATGCCAGGCAATTAAAAGAGTCGAGTGAGGAGAGGGTTTGAGAGCGTGAGAGTCAAGCTTGGCTGAAGGCTGTCAAACGTGAGGCCACCGAAGGCTGGAGGAGGGAGACAGAGTGGAAGGAGCGACGATGACAGTCCCACCCGGCAAGAAGAGGCCTGTCTCGCACACCTCGACGCCACAAGTCGAGTGAGGGGATCCCCAAAGACACAGAGGATCGGATCGGATCGGATCACGCACAGGAAAGTGGACGTGTTCGGGCCTTTGCTGTTGCTCCAGTTTGGGCCAAGTGACATGAATCGAATCGGGGCTGGAGGGGGGGCATTTCTATCCGGTGCTGAATGTCTGTGGAACTACAGATCCCACGTCTAGGCCAAACAGCCCACTCCGAGCCTCCCACTCTCTCTCCCACTCCTCCAGCATCCCCGCCGTAGAGCAGGAGGGAAAGCAGAAGCAGCAAACAGAAAGGTTAATGATACCTTTTCCTGTGTCATATTGGACAAGACCAGCCGTCCTCCTAATTATCATCATTATGGTCGGCGAGGACATCTCCTTATCCTTCTCAATGGCATGCCGCATGCGCGCCACTCCCAAACACACATCTATTATTCAATCAAAGCACACCACTTTTGGGTGGCGGTGGCAGAAAGGGGGGAATTGCGTGTGTGAAGGAAAATTGCGTGTGTGTGTTTGTGCCTATGTGTATGCGCGCGCGTGCATGAGTGTGTGTTTGGACGCGAGTGCGCCCAAGTGTCAAGCGTGTGACGGGAGGTCTTTATTTTTGGCCTGGCTGAGTTCTCTTTGCATATGCCAGAAGGCCATGCGGCGAGGCGAGGCAAGCCTTTAATTTATCCCCGTTTGATTTCCCCATCGCCCTTCACATGACAGGAAGAAAGGCGCAGTTTATGCTGCCACTCAGGTCTGGTCGAAGAAGGCCACGGATGGTATTAGGGATTAAAACGCAGAGGCTTGTGGGGGCGGGCCACTTTCAGAGGGGGGCCCTGCTCGGATTCAGGCCCAAGGCGCGCGGCTTCTTATCTGGAGGCTACAGTCCTGGTAGTCGAGTGTCAAGAACAGGCGGGTCCATCTTGGTGTTATAACAGTGTTGTACATTCACTGTTTTAGTAAATTTTATTTTGTTTCCTCAAGCTGAGCTTTGTTGGTTCAAAACAACAAAAGGTTTGGGTTGGGGATCTTAACGCACCGTCTGGCTGTGTGTGTGTGTGTGTGTGTGTCTGTGTATGTGTGCGCGCGTATGTCTCACCAGGGCCTTGGCTAGATGGAGCAGGCCGTGATGGGTGATGTGGTTGTCGTTCAGCAGCAGCACCTTCAGGCCGCCTCCCGCCTGCCTTCTCAGACCCTCGCACAGCTCCTCCATACCTAGCAGCCACACACACACACACACACACACACAGACACACGCACACACACACACACACACACACACGCACACACACGCATACCCTTTTTAACACCTGAGTGAGATTTAGCTGGAGGACAAACCAGAGAGGTGAATTCTCCGTGGCAAAGATGGACGCCGGCGGTGGAGTCCGTCTCAGAGCCGTTGTTCCACGGCCATCCCCTGCCTTAAACGTCCCACGGATCCAATGCGCTGACGGCGGGAGAGCTAATTGGCCGATGTTAACCGTGGCCGGTGATCGGTGGGTGGCGTTGACCTTTGGCTTGACGTCCCCGTCGAAGGCGGCCGTCTACTCCTCCCCCACCGTCGCCGGCCAGCGTCCTTCCATGTTGACGGGTGGGGGGGGGGGGAACACCCTGACACTTTTTCACTAGCCTGAGCTTTATTCTGCTTCTATCACAAGTAAGTCTGTGTCTGTATGGTGCTGTGTGTGTGTGTGTGTGCGTGTGTGTGTGTGTGTGTGTGTGCGTGTGTAAATATGAGTTGCCGCGAGTGGTTTGTGTGTGTGTGTGTATGTGTGTGTGTGTGTGTTTGTGTGTGTGTGGGAAAGGATGACTTGCTGGGAGTGGTGTGTGTGTGTGTGTGTGTAAATATGAGTTGCTGTGAGCGGTTTGTGTGTGTGTGTGTGTGTGTGTGTTTGTGTTAGTGTGTGTGTGTGTGTGTGCGCGCGTTTGATTGCGTATGAGTGTGTCTCATGGGAAAGTGTAGGGGCCTTTGTTTGAGTTAATGAGGACCAAAGTGCTTAACGACTCAATAGTCATTTACTTTGAATTAATTATTCCAAAAGCTTAGCGAGAACAGATGTGTTTGAGTGTATGTGCGTGTGTGTTTGTGTGTGTGTGTGTATGTCTGTGTCTGGCTGTATGTGCTCCATCACCATGAAAGAAGCTTTATACAAGAGAGAAATATTTAGTCAACTGCATGTAGCATGTATGCTAGGCAGATGGGTGTAGCATGTATGCTAGGCAGATGAATAGTGCTAGATGTGTTTCTGTTTCTCGTGATGTAGCTGGTATGCTAGGCTTAGGGCTTGTGTTAGGCCGGAATAGTTTTTTGAGGTAGGATAATATTACACACACACACACACATATACACACACTGACACACACACA
>JAVQJS010001552.1:0-17623 GCA_036024795.1 Galaxias rostratus | reverse complement strand
TGACGTACGTAGGTTTCACCTGGCCAACCATATTAAAATATCCAATCTAACCAATGGTTAGTCAGCTTTAAAAAAAAAAAATAGGTAGGCATTTATTTTCTCAACCAACCAATCAGAATCTAGGGCACCATATTGAATTTTCTTCCCTAGTTTGTTACGGGCGTATGGAAGTTTCGTGGTTGTCAAGTGCTAATTTTCGTTCTTTAGCCTTTGTATGGAAACATAAGCTAGTGGTATTCAACACTAAGATATACAGCCTCGTATAAAATGAATTTAAATGAAATTAAAAAGCTAAAGGTGGCGGATTTACGAATAGAACTGAAAAAGCTTGGACTGAACACTAAAGGACTTAAGGGAGAACTCGTTGGCCGCCTGTGGTCAGCATGTGAAGCTGGATTGCACGAAACACAAGCAGGTACTAAAGGTAGTAATACTCAAAATAACCCAGTAGTCCCTGACTGCATAGTAGTAAAATCGCAAAACGAGAGTTTATACCCAGGATCAAAAATAACAACAGAAACGCTGTCTATAAATGTCGAAGCACATGATAAGGAAGAAGAAACAGTTTCGGCTAACGATGGGCATGCACCAGTTGCCTTCTCATCTCTACCCGAGGAAACCCATGTCAGCTCCCACAGAGAAGTTGCGGTCGTGCAATCGTTCTCGGAACATTTTGGAGTCTGTAAGCCTTACAACTCAAATAAATTCAGGGACTCTAGCACTCAAACGGAGTCCGAAATTATTTTACCAACCACGGGTGAATTATCTGTAGACACTACGCTGTGCGAAGTATTGGAAGGCAGGAACACTGATCTCGCTATGAACAAGCTGAGTGGCATCGACTCAGACTCGAACAGAGAGACCCTGAGTTGCAAGCACACAGGTAAACATTACAAACACCTTTTAACGTTAGATGTGCTACAGTCATTGGAATAGCTGATGACTTGAACTGACTCCATAGTTGGCTGGGAGTTGTGCTGGGGATACCCACAGTTTGGACAGTTTGACTCTTAAATCCTGCATATCTTAATATTTATTCAGTGGTAAACTTTTCAGGAAAATATGCATTGTTTTAATCAATACCAACTAGTTATCTTAAGTGATCTTTCTTTATCCTGTCAGATTCCCAGAAATTTAATGAAGATGAAAGGGATCAGAGCAGGCCTATTTTACTCGAAGAAATGGGAAGAGGCAGGGCTTACTATGAGTTCAAAGAGGAGATTCGCTACAAAAGGTACTGAACGCGAGACTCCTTTTTACATGTAGTGTAGCATATTCTGCTTACAATTCTGAACATACTCTAAAGTAAAGTTTAATATCAGACTAGGCCACCATAAACCTAGTTTTTTTCTATTGTTTTTTTCTATAATTTTCAAATCAGTGATCTCCAGTATGTCTGTAACTTTCTTACACTTTTTCTGTCTATCCGGATAAAGAGCCAAAAAGCCACAGCCTCAGCCAGAGCCATCTATGGTAGATGATGATGATGAGGAGCGGGTCAGACTTGATCCTTGTGAGTTTTGAGCATAGAATTGGTGCTGTGCATTTAACATCTCTGGGGTATGTTAAAACAATGACAAGTATTTTATTTCCAACGCATTTCAGGAAAAAGGTGTGAATGTGGGTTATAGGAATTGTCCTGCTGTAATTAATACCCAAGAAAGGTCTTTGAAATGGCTGATCAATAATGAACATGCACAAAGAACTTTAAACTGAAGGCCCTCCAATTCTGCTAGAAATATGTGGTTCAAATTGTCATATGACATGATACTTGGAATTCATACTGATTCATGTACTTTGTCTCATCATTGGGTAACCACAGAAGCTCTGCACATATTCAAAGAAGAGAGCAAATCATTACAGATTATATTAAAGAACACAAATAATACAATGGAAGGGCATCAATTCACAGTCTCATGACTCAGAAGTGTAAATGTAAGAATATAATAATTCTATCACATGTGAAACTCATTGTAATTGTGTTTCACAGATGCCTGTGACCTCCACTTTGTGCACGGCCCCGATGGTTGCAGTGGTCAGCCTCGGTTCTGGGCCCGCTTCCCCCTGTTGTGGTCGGGGTGCAGGCTGAGCCATGGGGTAAGGAGCGGTAGGGTGGGCTTTGAAGTGAGGTTGGAGTGCAAGCTTCTGGCACTAGGGGCGCAATCAGAGGTGGACAGAGACCCAGAGCCCTACGGCCTTCGAGTGGGCTGGTCAGTGGGCAGCTCCAGTCTGCAGCTGGGTAAGATAGCTTTATTTTATTATGCCACGATCTGGACCGTGTTACAGAGCACTAGATTAGCTTCTTCCATTCTCTCTTTCTCTCTCTCTCTCACACACACACACCACCCATTTAAGATATTAAAAGTAATGTCTATTACTTTCATACTTTTTTATTAGGTGAGGATGAAATGTCTTACGCGTATGATGGGCATGGCAGTAAAGTGACTGCTGGGAAGGAAGAGACGTATGGCGAGGCCTTCTCAGAAAGTGACATTATTGGCTGTTTTGTTGTAAGTATCGTTTCAATTATTTATACAGTGCTGAATGTAGAACAATAAAACATCATATAATTTTGTTTTTCTTTGTATCCACAGTCTTTCTCTGAAGATGATTCAGCTCAGCTCTCCTACTGTAAAAATGGTCAACCCTTGGGGACAGCGTTTCAGCTCAGCCCCTCTGTACTCAGAGGGCGCACACTCTACCCCCACGTCCTCTGCAAGAACTGTATGGTTCGACTCCACCTGGACCCCACTGCCCCTCCTTGGTATCACAGCCCCTCAGGGTACACTCCTATAGCTGCCCTGCCAGCAAGAGACAGACCTCGTTCACCGGTGCCTCCTACTTCCAAAAAGCACTGCGAGGTAAACAATTTCTGGTTGTCATCATGACGATTTTAATCCAAGCAAGGTCCTCCTGTGTCAAATTACAACATTGAATTATCCCCACTGGTTGTCTGTAGGTGGTGATGATGGTGGGTCTACCTGGAGCTGGTAAGAGCCACTGGGCCAGAACCTACATGACGAGGCACCCAGAGAAGCACTTTACGCTGCTGGGCACCACAGCTCTCCTCGCTTGCATGAGGGTTCGTCACCATGCCTCCTTCAACATAGAGGTGTATACAATTGGATTAATAATTGTTCATTTACTGAGTTTGAGTCTCTCAAAGTTAATATGGGGTGCTCTAAACTATCCACAGGGTAGAGGTTTGAAAGAAAGCAGGCTCCAACAGGCCTCGCAATGTCTGACTGAACTGATCGAAATGGCTGCAAACAACCCACGCAACTACATTCTAGACCAGGTAGCTTCTGACACACAGATCACTCTAGTCTACTCTAAACTTTCCCAAAATTGATTTTTAAAGTTTGAGATTGATTTACGGGCCTATGACAAGACCATGTTAAGCATCTTTCCTAAGTAAAACTTTCCAGATAAAAAATGCAAAAAACAATATACTTTTCACTATAGGTAAGACCCCTCCTCACATAGCATTCCGTATTTTCACTGCTTCCCCAGCCTAACGTCCACCACTCTGCACGGAACCATAAGCTGCTGCTCTTTGAGGGCTTCCTTCGGCGTGCTGTTGTGGTGTTCCCTGCAACAGAAGAGTGGCGGAGGCGGCTTGGAGAGCGGCAGAGACAGGAGTCAGAGGAGATCCCTACCACCGCCCTTCTCAAACTCCAAGGTCAGATGAATACAGCTCTCATACAGTATGTGTATAGGGCAAACACAGATAATGCTTGTAGAACATTTCTGAAATCCCAGTCAGGTTTGTTTTAATACTAGTCTCTTACTGCTATCTTGTGCTCAAATTATTCATATGTGTTGTATGCTTTCATACATAGTTTGTTAATTGTTGCAAAATAGATCCATGAGTACTGATCTATTGGTATATTCATTTCCCTCAGTGAGCTGCAGTTTTCCAGAGCAGCACGGTGATATGTTGGATGAGGTGGAATATGCTGAGCTGCCCCAGGACAAAGCTCACACTCTCCTGCAGGAGTACAAGGACGAAGCACGCCATCTTCTGCCCCCTGTCCCTAGGCGACAGCGGAGGAAAACTCCAGCCAACCACAAAAGGCCAGCCCCATATGATGTCCTTAATACCCATAATGGCCAATGGGGTGGTAGAAAAGGTAAAGTGGACTCAAATACTTTTTCTCAATGGTTTTTCTCCCATCTTAGCTACAGATTGATACAGTTCTTTCACAGGGGGGAATTATGAAAGATTAAACCAGCAACTGTGTGGCTACCGCCCAACATGGGAGCTTCAACCAAGATTTGTAAGTGTACTTCAAATTATACTGCACTGGTACATTGAATCTTAGACTTGTTGAAATGACTAACAATGACAGAATTAAACATGTTGTAGCTCTCATATTGTCTTACACTCTCATTTCAGTGGGACCAAAATTTTCAAGACCAAGGGTACTACAGCAACAGAGGTTATGGCAATAGTAGTTACCAGGGATTCTAGTAAACTTTAAAGTGTGTTTGATCAGATAAATCAATCTAATCTGAGGATTTCTGACTGCTGTTTCAAGCAATTACCTCACCAATTAGCTTAAAATGCTAACGTGTTAAAGGAATATCAAAATTTCCATGAAAATTCCATTAATCCTAAACTTACGTGCTGAAATGCTTTTTAAAGTCATACAACAAAATATTTTTCAAAACATTAGTTCTGACAAATGTACTTTAATACAAGTAAAAAAATAAATGTGGTCAGTTTTGGCACCTTCTATTAAAATTACAATATGCCTTTGCTGTAACACCTCTTTTTTTTTCTCGATTATGCTGAAACTTGGTCCATGGAAACACCTGTGTCTGATCAGCTGGATCTGTTTTTCTCTAGGTCAGGCTTCACTAGTTGATAAAGCAGAATTGCTCCCTTGGCGGACGGACATAACTCTGACCACAAGGGGGTGTTCTTGTCAAGCCGAAGAATCTCCTTTAATAGGAAGTCGAGGATAATACATTTTATGGTTAGGTTAACTAATCATAACAATATTTAGATTTAAAAGAAATTAACTAAATATACAGTACCGTTCATACGTTTGGACACATGTTCTCATTGCAGTGCATGGGAAAGCGTGTCCAAACCTTTTGACTGCTATTGTAAATGTTTTTGTTACTGTACTCCATTATTTACAACAAAGAGGTATTGTTGCATCTAAGACAGAGACAAAACATACCGTTCTGCTGAGGAACACAATGTCAGTGGACTCATGGGCCTCAGCTCCTCCACTCCAATACAGCTTTTGAATGTCTGCACTGCTCAGTGAACAACTAGATAAACACACAGATTCACCCGTTTGAGCTAACAGTAAACCAATAAAGACCTGGCTTGACTATTTGATGTGCTTATTGCCTGCTCTTTTCCTCTGGTAAAAGTGATCAGTAATAGTTTGAAACCAGACAGCTCCCAATTTTTTTATTTGGTCACGCCATGGAATACCTGATATAGAACTCTGCACTGGGTCGGCCTGCACTGGTGTGGTTCAGAGCAATGCCCATGAGCAATGGCTCGGCCAGTGACCTCAGGGGAACATTCACCTGTACAGAGAGACCTAAAATGTGTGGCCCGTTTTGATGTAGTTTTATATTTCAAGTGGGTTACAGAAGAAACGACCTTCTTTCGCATCTGGGACTGCTTGGAAAAGTAAAGGCCTTGCCATTCTTAAAAAGATTGCAACAGGTATTTACATTCCCTTAGTAGCCATTTACTAGACAGGAGCATAACATTGTGGAAGAATAGTCTTACCTCATCTCTTATCTCAGCACACACAGAGGAGAAGAGCTCCTTCACCACAGCCTGCTCTACCTGCTGTAGCAAGGCCACGCTGATCTGCTCCTCACACACACCCTGGCCAAGCCCCTCACACACTGCCTGAAAAACCACGAGAGTTGAGCGAAAGACCTGCCACAGTTAGTAGCCATTCAGTTCAATTTGCACCGAAACTATTGAAAATCAATTGCTATAAGCATTTAAGAGATTGTAAGTTTCTCTTCTCTTCCACTATTGAATACCTTTGGTTCGGGGTGCCCACCTGGAATGTCCAGCAACCCCTGCGCCTCTGCCACCCTCTGGCTCCTCCTGATTAATACCACCTGCCCGTCATTCGTACACAAAATACCGCCTACACCCAGCGGCTGAGCAAGTAGTGCCAAGGGATCGTCAAAGTCTAACTCTCCGCGCCTACGCAGCTCCTCAGCTCTTCCTGACCAGTTGGTGCCAAGGAAGTCTTTATAACAAGTAAGGCCAAGGTGCAAAGTCAAAACCGGATTGGACTCCTTGCTCACAATGTTTTTATCGGGGCAATGGTGTGCAGCATTCATACCCCCAACTGCACACGTCCATGACGTATGAGATGGTTTAAGCAATGTATTCTCTGTCTTTTCACTGTTAGCATAATGTTTACTGTCTAAGCAAACAGGAAGTGTGGGGATACTGAGATTTGTATTAGGCAAAATGAATTCATTGTCCAGAGTTATTTTCACTTCAGGATCTCCAGCTTCATCCACACAGGGATGCTGACGCAAGTCTAAAGGTGTGGCTGAGAGAGAATACTCGGGGGATGTCAATGTGAATGAGTGCAGTCGAAATTTAGCCCCGTTGAAAAGCCATGGCTCTTTGGATGTCCTATTTGTCCATACTTCCTCAATTTGGCATTCCAGAGCTGTGTCTGTCTTGCGGTTAAACCTGAGAAAAATAAAAAGGGTTTAAAGAAGGGTTGTATAACATTGAAAGGAATAGACATTTTTAACAAAAAAGGTCTTGAGTACCATAGGTGTTGTGTAGAAGACTCCTAAAGCCATATTTTTGTCAGGGTTAAATTACCTCTCTGCGACCTCCACATGCACTTGAGACACATGTAGCCCCCGCCAGTCAGCACAGTGCAGAAGAACGGATACCTCAGGGTCCATGTTGACCTAAGAGATAACCAAAAAGCACACGATTTGATGATTGTGTTGAGTTTAATTAAATGTACTGCACAATAGGCTGAATGATAATTGCCCGGTCTCTCGAGTTTGCGACTTTTGTCACACGTGAAAACCCAGAAGCAGGAGGATTGTGTATTTGAAAATACTAATTCTAGCTAACGGATAATTATAATAGGAAATACAAATGATTTTCCCTAGTCTACAATTATGTTTTCGATTTACAAACTAGAATCCAAATGACATTTGAGGTCGTTAGCTGAATAGCTAGCTATGCTTCCGAAAACTGATTTAATGATAATAATCATAATAATTGTTAATATGAGTCATCTCACACATCGGTTTTTCTATGTCAAAATTATTTACCGAACAAATTGATATAAAGATTTGTTATTAGCTGGTCGATTAGCTGTTGTGTGCAGGATAAATGATCTTACCTTGAAAGGCTTTCGCGTTTTCTTCTATTTAGTTACGGTTGCAAAACTTTTAGACTGATTCAAACTTTAAGACGAGAAGTTTTATTTTAGAAAAGTAATTTGAAAACTAGAGGTTATGGACCTACAATGGAAACATTATAATTGTTTTTGAATGAATCAGGGTATCCCATCATCGCCACCACCTACGCCAGACTTGAGCTAGCATAAATACCCTACATTAATTATTGGTCTAACATTTTACAAGTTGTGTAACTATTAATGTACTGTTAAAAAACTTTCCTTCACGTAATCATCTATTTCGCTGACACAACCACCTACTTCCAACAGAATGAAGTAAACAAAGTAAGGTCTTCACTGAATTTAGTTTGTAGCCCCAGCAACATGAACAATCGAACAGTTGATTGCTCCGGTCTTGATCGTCGACATTCATTTATGAATTGATTGTTTGATTCAAGCTCCAGCGTGCCGAATAGTGTGTAGATATTTTTAAAATGATATGTGTAAATACAAAAATATTTCAGTTCGTGAACCAACCTGAGAAAAATTACTTTACATTTACATTCCCCCTCTCGAAGTAATAAATATACCGATAGACATACAGATCAGATGTCTTCATATTAAAACAGTTTACAAACTAACACCAAATCTAATGTAAACTTTGGACGCTCAAAATTATAGGCTAAGAAGAATGGCCTTACTGTTTGTGAAAACTACTGTCTGCGTAAACAGTTAGACCGTATATTTAAAAAAAAAACTTTTTAAAGAATCAAAATAATCCAATTAACGACAATTTGCTACTTTTTCAATTGCATTTCCTGTTGACGGAAAACATCTACATTGACAGACTCTAGTCTATTTTGTCGACTGACCCAGAGCGACCCAAATGTTACATGGCACTAGAGGCGAAGCCTTCAATAGGATGATGGTCTTTCAAATTTTCAAGAGCAGATGTCCATCCGGTCTGCCCTGGATATAGCCTATGGTTGTGAATTTTGTCAAATTAAGAAAGACCTAGTCAGGCATCCCGTTGTTACTCGCAGATTAAAAACGTAGATTCCTGCATAGAGATGAAGGCAGAATGGGTGAACTGTGTATTTGGGGAAAGATCAACAAAGCTCAAATGGGGGTGAGCTTGACAACCAACAATGTCATGACTGTTTACGTCAGATGCTTAGAGGTGGAAAAAGTTGAGAAAAGACCTACTAAAGTTGTGTTACTTTAGTTTACACTAAATCAGACAGTAGAACTAAAGTTACAAATGCATACAATTACTCCAGTAAAAGTACATTTGCGTTACTAAAATTGTATTATCTCAAAAATGATCTTAATTTAGTTAAAAGTAATTTAATTGGTTGAACTTTAACATGTCACGCATTTTACACTGACATGGGATTTTTGCCTTAAAGAATTTGGGGAAAATATAATAAGTTCCAATGACATTTTATAAAACACTCATCATATACCCCCAATATGTGTTTTTTATTGTGTAGGGCCTATACCAGAGAGGGTGGAGACTTGTCTTTTTAAACGATTGAATGCGTGTTAAACTGGAGCTCGAAAACCAATTTACGAAAGCTTGCCTTTTACCAATTATTCTAAAATGTATCTCTACAATCAACGACACAAGGATTCTTGTTAAAAACTTGTATTTCTTCATCCGGTTGCATAGCTGAAATGCAGAATTTGATAACTGTATGTTTGATAAAGATGAACTAAACTCAAACAAACTACATATCTGCATATTTCTTAAATTGCTCATATTGCTTCCTCAATTTATAATAAAGCCAATGTTAGCTAGCTGGTTGGAAGCTTTGAGAAAATTGTTTTACCATTATCATACATATGCTATTTGAATGTGTATCGTGCTGGCCGCGACTCATTTTCGATGATGTACGTTATGCTACTTGAATGTAAATGATTGCCTGTGCATACCATACAAAAAATGCCTATTGGTTCGTTTGTGTGTATTTTAAGTGCCTACAGTCGTATTCGTAGATCTGGATATGCCCATCAGCCAGTGTGGCAGTGCGTTGAAGTCAGTCACCAGTCTGAAGTCAGACTGAATACACTTATGTAACAACACCTCTTTGGGTTGTTTGTTATGAAACGGAGATACTGCAATATTGTTGGTAGCTATGTTTCTGTGATATAAATCATAACTTTCTTTCTTTACATCAATTGTTTGTTATGATGGTCTCGATTTAAAAAACATAATTTGGCTAACGTTTAATATTGTTTAACTGCTAACTGCACATCTTATCTAGACTGCTGAACTAGGCTAGTTAGCTTGCCCAATACAAGCAATGCTAAGGTACATTATGTTCAGCACAGTTTGTTCTATACCTTAGCAGTTCAGAAAAACTGAAATAACATACATTTAATGTTCAATGTCTGATTGCCCAATACTGTCCACTGTACTGTCTATTACATGCTTATTTTCGGAACTGTCTGTGGGTGTGCCATATCAAATCAAGCTTGTTGGCCAACTCTGAATTCTTGAATGAGCTAGCTCGAATCAATTACAATTAAAGACAGTATTTGCATTATTATTGCTAGTTTAATCAATATTATAGTTTGCCTATACTTAGTTCTAGTTTAGTATAGTTAGCGATGCAATACATTTGGGTAGACCAAGGGAAAACAAGAATCGACTCGTAACAGCTCTGGTTCACCTTTTGCCATTGTCGAACGTTGTTACCGTTCTGATTCTATCACGTGTCCTTTGTTTATGGGATGTGTATTGTTGATCTTGCAGAATTGCTGACCAATCCCTTTTCAACAGAATCCCTATTAATTAAATATGATCTAACACACTGTTAAAATAGCAGTTTGCACAGAACTTAATTGTTACCTTTCATTAATCAGTCAGTCATTTTGCTATAAAAGCTACCCTATAACCCTATAACTGTATAAAGCTACCCTTAGGATATTTGTTTTTGAAACTGTAGGGTCAGTTTTCCGTCATGCAATTGGAAGCCCAGCTGCGCCTTTGTCAGAGTTGCCTGTGGTGCTACAAAAGTGGAAAGCGTCTATTCTCCCAGAGTTCTATTCACAGGTACACAATGTACATTAAGTTCCCCGCACACATACAGAACTGGTTATTAATATGGGCTTTTGTGTGATTCCGCTATAATGCTACTACATACTTTGAAAGATAGGTGACTACACCACAGGTAGTCTGGACTGGTTGACTCATTGACTCATTTGGTGTTGTTGCAGAGCAACAGTGAACTACTATGAACTGCTAGGAGTCAAACCTGATGCCACCATAGAAGAAATAAAGAATGCCTTTTTTGACAAATCCAAAAAGGTATGTGTACCTCACGCTACATATATATGAAATGATTGAAGCTACTCAACATATTACTCTAAGATAGTTGTTTCTCTCTGTGTCCACATCTCTCCGTATACACATTTTTTTTCAAATAATGTTAATATTCCTTCTTTGTGCTGCTAGACTCCATACAAAATATAGTTTGTTTTGCAAAATGTACATTAAAAACAGTAAATCTTTAAAAAATCTGAGAATTCTTGTGTCTTAAGAGTGAATAGGGCATAAAATCATTTTATCATGAGACTGATTAGTAAAGCTGTTTGCTGTAACCAACCACTATGATTTCTCTATCACAGGTCCACCCAGACAGTGACCTATCGAACCCAGGTCTCCACAGCCAGTTTGTAAAGCTGAACGAGGCCTACAGCGTGTTGAGTAAAGAAAGGGCCAGGAAAGAGTATGACTTGACCCTCAGAGAACCCTACAGAGGAGGACAGGCCTTCAGAACCACCTCCAGCTACACACATCATCCCAGGTACACGTACATCCACATACCACCATGGCACTATACTTCATCTACACATAACAGGTTTTATATACTTTTTTACTACCCTGGATTTGATATAATATTAATAGATATGATCAGATAAAAAACATCACTTTATAATAGTATTGTAAAGTATTGTATCCGTCCTAAATTCTCCATCAGTGCTGAAGCTCAGGAGAGCATGCGTTACTGGGAGCAGTTCCGGCACTCACAACCGCAGGAGTCTACAGCCCAGGAATGGAACAGGAAGAGGAAGAGAAACTTCCGTCTGATGAGCTACTGCATTATCACTATGGTTGTCAGCATCGGAGCTCACTTTGTGTTCTTCAGGTAAATGTGAAACATGAGAAATGTGTTCTGGAATATCATCATGGGTACATTGTTAGTTAATAGAAAACTTCCCAGTCTGTTTCAAACTATTTGGCACAATGTTTATTACTCAGTTTTTACTTAACGTTTATTTTCTCTGTGCCTTCCCGGCATTACAAAATACATATTAATTAGCAACGATTATTGAACGATAACAGGCTACTTTGTCACAGCCACCTTTAGGGGTTCCCTGCATGACCTAGCTCAGTGCATCAGTGTTGTTTCAAATTGATGTGTCTGTGTGTGGACACAGGTGCCACTGTTCTGGCACAGCTCCAATACTTCTTCTAATCTGTGTTTTTACACATGGTGTTAACAGATTGTCTGTTGGTAGATTTTCACTAATCTGTGAACCACCATCCTAGAGACTTGTAAAACACAAGGACATGTTCCAAATTATGTTTGCCTTACACTAGGGAATTCGGTTTGTGTATGTGTGTACGATGGTGTTTATGCGTTTGCCCCTTTTGTTTGTCTTTATTTTCCCATTCTTGCCACATTTAATTGTTTCAGATTCTAAAACAAACTCTCCACAGACAAGAACAACCTGAATTAAATGAAAATGTTGTTTCTAAATTATTAAATAATTTATTAAAGAAAAAAGTAAAATAAATAAATAAATAAAAACAACATAAAAGGTATTTGGCCCCTTCCCTGATCATTCAGTCAGCCAAGTTTGATTGAATTAAAAATAAAATAAATTTCTCTTGTTAAATATAAAGACCAGTCTTGTTCTATCTAAACCTAAATAGAAAATATAAGTATACTGAAGGTGTCAACAGGCAACACACTCTGCCAATGTTGAAAAAGATTTCAGTAAAGCTTAGACAATATGTGTGGAGATCTATCAGCGTAAAGAAAATCAAGTAAAATATATTACTGTACCTTGTGGTTGTCTTTGTTTTTGTAGAAAACTGGAAGAGGTCCACAATAACTTCATGGATGAGAAAGACAGGGTGATCACTGAAATCTACCGAGAGTCCAAAGAGAGGGCCAGGTTTGTCAATAAAAAAAGCAATTGACAATCACAGTTTACATAACTGTTGCTGTACCACAATGTACCCAACCAGCCTATGCAAATTTGTATCTCTGCACAGTTTTTAGGCAAAGCTTTAATTATCAAGAATCTTTGTGGTTTTCCAGAAAAAATGGTTTCCAGAAGCAGACAGAGATTCTTCGACAGAAGCATGCTGAGTTCCTGGAGAAATACAAAATACACAATGAAGGAGAGGACAAGTAGGAGCTGCCAACCTCCAAAATAGAGACCTGAGGAACAGTTTATGTCAAGTCCTAACTGACACTTCTACTGAAGAAGGGACGGTAGCCAACCAAGGTTGAATGTTTTCATGCAGTAGATGGGTGCAATGACAGGTGTATGGGCCTTTTAATGTAGGCCAACGACTTTAAACGTATCTCGTAGACTCATTGCATTCAGCTTGTAGGGTATATGTGTTATTGTCTGTCACAGGTGGAGGCACTGGCATATGCTCCAAATTTAAAGTATTTGAACCACAAACATGGTTCAGTGTATGATCCAAAGAAATAGAGCTGGGTCCAGCATCTGTATGACCAATGGAAATCCTGACATAGTTGTGAACAGAGTTCATGTGATGACACCAGTATTGGCTACTGTAAGTTAAGAGTCTTTGGTAGTCTTGACGGTTAACACTTTGATGATGGGTGTCCACCTAAAAATCAGGTAGAGGGCGCTAATCGCAACCTCATAGAATAAAAATCGTATTCAGTTTATTTGGCCTCCTGTGTGCAAAGTGATGACATTTGTGAAAGTGAAAAGTAGATCCATTTACACAGACACCATGCATGTTTTTATTTTGTATTATTTCTCATACAAAAAAATATCAACAAAACCATTAAAAAGTCCAATAATGACTCTAAAAGGATATTGCCTGACAGATGATGGTTGATTTTTGAATATAGTAATACTGGGGATAGTTCTGGTTTGCAAAGTTATTAATACACCTGTGCATACTTACTGTATGAAAAGTTATTTCTGCAGTTTAATGCAGAACTTACAGCCAACATGTACTATAATGCCTTTCCGTTGTTTTTGAGTGTTGTGTTACTTTGGAATTTCTGAACACCTGCGGTGCATTTATATTGACAACTAAACAAACTAAATCTTATAAAGATTACCTCAATCAACATACATTGATTGCCTTTGTTATTATTGTCTTACTTGCTTCTGTTGTGCTTTTGAACCCGAGATGTGCTCATATTAAAAGACAGAGCATTGTCTGGGGCTCCATCTAAAGTATTACAGCCCTCTGCTTTCCGTCTTAAGGTGCAAGACACCTTTGCAACAACTTCATTTTAAGATCTCCCCCTACAGTTGGACTCTCCCATTGAACTGGACTTGGTTTGGGTTTGGTCTTGCAGTGTTCTTTTCTCCCTATATCAGCAGACCCTTAGCTGAAACCCTCAAAAGGAGATAACAGTTTCCTGCATACCACCTTCACCCTCATGTAGCGTGTGAGTGCCCCCTTATAACCCAAACACCACAATGACAAGAGACAGGTTGAAGTGAGCACACATACAAACACGCAGTAAGAATGTTGGGATACAGTTGAGTGGTTCACGGGAGGGAAAAAAACAAAACTAAATATGCTACTTTAGAAAGAAAATAATTTATGATATCTTATAACCAAACATTTGAACAACCTTCATAATCTATCGATTATTGTGGGATTGTGAGGAAAGTAGGTAAATCATTGACAGTGAATGACGAATTGTAAGGGGGACGTATGGTACACCTGTATCCATGCAGTATGCGATGCGTTCGTCCCATTTTGAAAAAGTTGGCACTGCAACGGTTACGTGGAATCAGCGCTTCATATTGTGTTCTGAAGGGCAAACGAAATGAGGAAACGACCAAAACCCAATTTACTCTTGATTGTCTCGCATTTCCAACTACTGATATCCACTGGTGCGCAATGGACCCGCATTTCCCGCTGTTAGAGGATATTGAAAGGCTTATTTATAAAGGGATAATAAGACTGAGGAGATGCGCCTTTACTAAAACGCCACCGTTTCACTGGAAGCCAAACGCGTTGAATACATTGTAGACACAGCATAATTGGGTGGCACAGTCAAATCTCTCATTCAGGACGCTGGCGCTTCTTGGAACAAATATTAAATGTGACCGCATAGAGGATATTTGCACTGAAGATTTCTGCCGGACCGAAAATGTATCTTAGTCACGCCACTTCGCACCCTGGGACCGTTTCATGATATTTTGACCAATGAGCAGACGTTGCCCACGACTTATTCCTGTCACTGGAAATATTGGGGACCATCACTCAAAGTTGTTATAGCTCAAAGAAATGACCATATCGAAACCAACGTGATTCAGGCCTATCGAAGGTGGTTCATACTGGCACTGTTAATTTGATAACAATTATTTGTCAATTATTATCATTTTACGATAAAAAAAAATATTATTCGATTATTTTATTAGTCAACCTTTTGGAATAATTTTTATGTTGGTGGTATTGCCTAAATTACACAATTTAAGGATTGTTTTCTGTGAACTGTTGGTTAACACAGGATCAATACTAAGATTAAACAATTTTACTGCGAACATGTAATGTTATGATTGGGAGCACCTCTTCAAGTCTACTTGTCATTTGAGATGACCCTCGGAGTGATACAAAGCCCACTGGACAGCAAGTGGAATATTGCTTTTAGTCAAGAAAAGAGAGAGGTGCAATTCACCAAGGCTTTTTGATTGGACCTTTGGTAGAACTGCACAATGGGGATTATGGTACAAGTTATTCTAGGAATGTTTCAATTCCTCCTGCTCACAAGAATACCCACGTCGCACGCCAAGGTACGTTTAAGATACGCATACATCTGATAGGAGATGCATCTTATTGCCCATTAAATAATGTATAAAATACCAAAATGTTAGCTTGCTTGCCTTATATGACCCCCCTTTCCTTCCCAAAACATGTTTAATGCAGGATACAGATCCAAATTGAATGATCTATTACCAACCAATACACACACACACACACACACACACACACACACACACACACACACACACACACACACACACACACACACACTCACACTCATATATATACACACAAACACACACACACACACGCACATACACACACACACATACACCCACACACACCAGGGAAGAAGGATCGGTCAGGGATGTCTTGTTCCAGAGTCCTCCAGACGGTCACAGAACCCTGAGAGACAGCCAAACACAACCTCACAGCCGGCACCAGGCCCTGGGCGCTGCAGCATAACACCAGTTGTTGGCCCAGCTCAATGAGAATGCATCACCGGCTGTTTTCTGTTCTCTCACCCACGTCGTGAGACTGTGAAATCTCCTTTTTTGAAAAACCCCCAGCATCAATGGATCCAAACAGCAGCATGATGCACCAAGTCCTTTCAGGAAATGTATCGCCTGCTATTTTCTTTTCTCTTCCCCACACTTTGAAATCCCCATTTTAATGGGTCTATTAGACTGAGCTCAAACAGGTCCTCTGGAGGGTGACAAGAGCCCATTTTCTATCTCCACAGACGTCAGTCTCATTGTTTATGACTGCACCACCCTTCTTTACAGACTCTTGGCCCAGCTCATTTACTATATATGCGTGTACTGCTTCTCGTAGCTCTTATTCGTGGTATTTGTCTGATTCCGAGTCCCCTACCTCTTTCCCATGGTACTTGATGTGTAGGACTAGTCCCATTCCTCATTAAAGTCTCCTACCTTATTCCTATGGGATTTGATAGCCAGTTTGAGAATCCTACCTCATTCTGGGTGTAATGAATGACCGGTTTTAGAATCCTACGTCATGCTGGAGGAATTAAATGGTCGGTTTGAGTATCCTACCTCATTCTGGTGGTACTTAATGACCGGTTTGAGCATCCTACCTCATTTTAGTGAAATCGAATGTGCAGTTTTGAGTATTTCATCTCATTCTGGTGGAATTGAATGGTAAGTTTAGGTATCCTAACTCTTTCAGGTAGAATTGAATGTTTAGGACCAGTCCCCTATCTAAATCTAGTCTCCTACCTCATTCGGGTGGAATTCAAGGGTTTAGAGCTATTAAGAATTTCCGACCTCATTCTGGTGGATTTTGATGTCTAGGACCAGTCCCCTTCCTAAATCTCGTCTCCTACCTCATTCTGGTGGAATTGAATGGTCAGTTTAGAGCGTCCTACCTCTTTCTGGTGGTACTTGATGGCCAGTTTGAGCCTGGCCAGGTCATTGCTGTTGCCCTCCTCCTCCAACAGGTTGATGTCATCTTTGAAGTTGAGGATCATCTCCAGCTCCCTGGAGCTCCGGGTCTGATCCAGCAGGTCCTTGGCAAACTGCATGCACTGGTGAGACAGCTCCTCGTATTCGGACTTGAACTCGTTCTCCACCTGGAAGTGGGGGGGGGGTGGGGGGGGGGGGCGAGCGGAGCGGGGAGACGGCGACGCTCGCCAATTAGCGACAGCTTGCTCGCTAACGTCTGCTTGAGCCTTGCGCCCTCGCTACTGTTTACTGTGATTTCTCCTTCCATGGGCAAACAGCAGAAAAGTGTTTTCTCAAAACAAAGCAAGCACCTTTTTGTTGTTACGTTTTGTTGTGTTAATGCGTTTTATGAATATCTATCTCTGCATGGAAAACAAACAGGCAGCAATGCCAGTTGGTTTTAACAACCGGCAGGTACAACATCCCAGACCCCCTCCACCCCCCAGCCTAAAAACAGACCATGCACTCCTCCAGACCCCCCAGCCCCCCACTGCCCCCACCTTGCTCAGCTCCTGCAGCTCCCAGCTGAGGCGGAAGGCGGTGAGGAAGGGGTCTTCGCTGGACAGCGCTATGAGGGAGGGGCTGGACAGGGCGCGGTAGATGTTCAGACGAGAGCGGGAGTGCCGCAGGCTGTCCACGTCAGAGCTGGACACACACTCCACGCAGTTACAGCGCACCTGCGACATCAAGCGCGCGCGCACACACACACACACACACACACACACACACACACACACACACACACACACACACACAGACACACACACACACACACA